>PVIC010027043.1:8911-24289 GCA_004025085.1 Thryonomys swinderianus
TTTTTTTTTTTTTTTTTTTTTTGGACACAGGGTCTCGTTTTGTAGTTCAGGTTGGGTCTGAGCTCACCATGTAGCCCAGGAAAGCCTTGAACTCAGCAATCCTCCTGTCTCTGCCTCCTGAGTGCTGGGATTACAGGCGTGAGCCACCACGCCCAACACTGTGGTAATGTGGTATTGATTGCTGGTGGGTGTGAGTCTCCACACCTGGCATTGTATGTGGTTACCGGGGATCGAACTCAGGACCTTGTGCTGGCAAGGCAGGCCTCGGAACCACTGAGCTAACCCTTCAGCCCCTTCCTTTCACTTTTGGCGTAGCTTCTTCTTCTTCTTCTTCTCCTTCTTCCTTCTTCTTCTTTCTTCTTCTCCTCCTCCTCCACCTCCTCCTCTTCCTCCTCCTCTTCTTCTACTTCAAGAGTAGGAAAAATTTGAGGAAGAAAGCTTCTGCCTAAGAAGGACAGAAGGGGGACCCAAAAATGGGAGATCCTGGCATAGCTTCTAAGAGTCTTTAATAGAATTCCATCCTGCTTAGCCCCAGTGGAGTCTGACTATGTCAAATTCATCAGTCTCCCTGGTAGTTAGGACTAAAGTGTGCATCACAGGAGCCTTTTGAAAGAAGTTCCTCCTTACTACTTGGTATGAGAAAAGTATATGAGGCAAGGGATCTATCTGAGTGGTAGAAGGCTTGCTTAATATGTGCAAGACTCAGGGCTTGACTTTTATTACCACAAGAAAAGGAAAGAAGAAAAAGAGGGAGGGAGGAAAGGAGAGAAAGAGTTGCTTTAAATTTTTTTTTCTCTTTTGAGGATGGGCTCAGCAGGTAATCTGTCTCAAGGAGACCTAACATAAATCTTAAAAAGTGGAAGTCCTAATTTAAAAAATCACATTGGAAAGACATCTACATCCTTGTTCATAGCAGCTTAATTTGTGATAGCCCAATCTTGGAAACAACCCAAATGCCCATCAACTGGAGACTAGATAAAGAAGATGTGGGTTTTTTTTTTTTTTTTTAGACAGGGTCTCACTTTGTAATTCAGGCTGGCCCTGAGCTCACTATGTAGCCCAGGCGAGCCTTGAACTCAGCAATCCTCCTGTCTCTGCCTCCCGAGTGCTGGGATTATAGGCGTGAGCCACCACACCTGGCACTGTGGTATGTGGTATTGATTGCTGGTGGGCGTGAGTTGCCACGTCCAGCATTCTATGTGGTCACCGGGATCAAATTCAGGACCTTGTGCTTGCGAGGCGGGCACCGGACCACTGAGCTAAATCTCCAGCCCAAGATGTGGGTTTTTTAAACAGAGTATTACTATGCCACAAAGAATGACAAGATTCATTCATTTATATGCAAATGGATACACCTGGAGGACATATTAATAAGTCAAAGAAATAGATCACAGATATGCAAATAGCAGATCTTTTCTTTGATAGGAGCACCTGTAAATGCAAATGTCCTCTAGAATGTATGATAGTTTTTATAGAATGGGAAATATCCAAAAGGAATTTGGTGTGTGGGAATGTAATGAGGGGAGGGAATAAATATGATTCAGAAAAAAATAAGAGTATGAATATAAGGGGTGGGGAGGGGGTGGGTGGGCAGGGATGTGGGTAAAAATGAAAATTGACCTGTATCACATATTGGTACAAATTCCCCAATGTTGTGTGTGATTGTGAGCTGTGTATATAATGTACCAATAGAGAATTTTAAAAAATGTACCAATAAAATCAATTAAAAAAAAAGTGGAGCCGGGCGTGGTGGTGCACGCCTGTAATCCCAGCACTCGGGAGGCAGAGACAGGAGGATTGCTGAGTTTGAGGCTTGCCTGGGCTACATAGTGAGCTCAGAGCCAGCCTGAACTACAAAGCGAGACCCTGTCTCAAAAAAAAAAAAAAAAAAAGTGTAAGTCCTAGACACTGCCCGAGGCATTCACATTTTTAAAAGTTTTATCACATGGTCCAAGAAAAACACATCCAAGCCAAGACTGGATGCTGTAGTTTACTAGCTTCCTGACTAATTTTCAAATCAGTAAGTTGCACAACAAAGGAAACCTTAATTTGAAGCCTGGCTTCAACAAAAATGATGACAATATTAACCTTTAGAATTAAGTCTTATTTGTAAAGGCAGTGCTATCTATTTAAAAGCAGTGTTTGGAAGATTAAGGAACCCAAAAACATGTCTCCTATAGTAAGCCCTCAATAAATTTTCATAGCATTTGTGATGTTTGTTTCCTGTACCATTTGATTCTATGCTTTACTCACTTGTATCTATGAATAATTAGCTTATTTCTTCTGTTTAAATTCAGCTTTATTGGGCCAGAGATGACCGTCTGCATCCTACAATACTATATTGATTTCAGTCATTAGTCTCAACTGAGCCCACCCAAGTTTCAAACAAAGCTTGTGACTGGAAGTCTATCTGCAAAGAATCTGAAACAACATAGTCAACTCTTGGTATTGCTCTACATTTTACGTGGGTGTGTATTTGGCTGCCTTATAACAATCCCCAAGACCATGATTTCCTTCCTTATACATATTATAAAAGATTGAGAAAAATGGTGATAGTCCTGTGACCAAAAGTGGGTGATTTTGTTTTTACATTTACCACATTTGTTAAAAAGCAACACAGGAAGTTTAGAAGTGCCATACAGAAGTTATGGAAACAAGGTGATTTCAGTTGTAATTGAGTTTTAGAAATTTAGATACTAATGATATTGTGGTAATGGTGGCAGGAGAGTGTCTAATCACAGCAGCTAATACTAGGTGCCCATCTCTATTTTCCCATTTGAAATATGGACACAAGAACTACCCCACAGAGATCCTGTGAAAGTTAATAAGGCAATTAAATTAATCTCAAGTAGGCAATACGGATCATGGAATTTGGAGGGAAGAAGAAGCAAGCATGGGCTCTCATATAAGCAAGTCAGGAGCTTTTTATAACTCCTATGGCCATATAAGAAACAATATGTCATATTTTGCTCTGAGAAATTCTTTTATTTTTAACATTGTAGGGACCTACACCTTTTGTTTTGTTTTGTTTTTTGAGACAGGGTCTCGCTTTGTAGTTCAGGCTGGCTCTGAGCTATGTAGTCCAGGCAAGCCTCGAACTCAGCAATCCTCCTATCTCTGCCTCCCGAGTGCTGGGATTACAGGTGTGAGCCACCACGCCCGGCGGGACCTACACCTTTTAAGCACCAGTGAATAATTAGTTCTCATATTGAACTGGGCATGGTTAATATCATTGCTCCTTTAGTATGTTAGCTTTTGTACTTTCTGAATTTTGACCACATCTCCAGACTTACTAAATAAATGACTTACTTTCAGAGTAAATGATTTAATTAAACAACTGCGCAGAAACTTGCCTCTTCTTTCTCTTCATATTAGCTATGCTTTTTATTTCTTTCAAGGTATAATTCTTAAATTATGAAAACATAGTAATAAATGACTTTATCCAATTTAGGGTTGGAAATTGAGATCACTGGAAAAGCATATGTCTAGCACAAGAGAGGTTCTGGATTTATCTCCAACATCACAAAATGAATAGCTAAATAAATAATCAAATTTGGTTTGGGAAAAATGTTTTTAACTAATCAAGGCTCCATGTGGGGTAATGAACACTGATTAAGTGGATTCTATTTGATAAGACAGAGGAAGGCTTCCCATTTTCTCAGTGAGGTAGGGAGAGGTTATTTTGCCAAAGTACAATTCAAATGAAATAGATGCGATTTTTTTTTTTTTTTGAGACAGGGTCTCGCTTTGTAGTTCAGGCTAGCTCTGAGCTCACTATGTAGCCCAGGCAAGCCTTGAACTCAGCAATCCTCCTGTCTCTGCCTCCCGAGTGCTGGGATTACAGGCGTGCGCCACCATGCCCGGCTAGATGCGATTTTTTTAAATTGAATTCTTTATTGGTACAATTTATATACATCTCAAAATCACATATAATATTGGGAAATTTGTACCAGTATATGCCACAAGTTAATTCTCATTTTTACCCATATCCCTACCCACTCCCCCCTCCTCCCCCCTTTATACATGCTCTTTTATTTTCTTTCTGTATCATATTTATTCCTTCCCCTAGATGCGATTTTTAAAGTCTACTTCACTATTCATATGTATTATCAATAAAGAAAATGTAGGGCTGGGGATTTAGCTCAGTGGCACTGTGTGTACCTCCAAAGCACAAGGTCCTAAATTTGATTCCTGGTACAAAAAAAAAAAAAAAAAAAAAGAAACAAAACTGTAGTTTTTGAAGACAGATGAAAGTGCATGACAGTGTGAAAATTGCAGATTGCTGTCATTTTATGTACTCCAAGCTTTATTAATTCAATTCTTTGTATTCTGTAGAAGAAAACATATTGCCACTGCACCTGTAACTGCTCAGTCACAGAAAAAAAAACCCTCCCACCTGAAGGGCAGATCCAATTTCAGTTACAAGAATTCAATTAAAAAATCACTTCCAGCCTGGGTAAGGTGGCATAGACCTGTAATCTCAGCAACTGGGGAGGTTTAGGGGAGGAAGATCCCAAGCTGAAGACCAGTCTGGACAATTTAGATCCTGTCCCAAAGTAAAAAGAGCTGGGGATATAGCTCTTGACTAGAGTGCTTGACTAGTATTGGTGAGGCCCTGAATTCAGCTCCCAGTACAATAAATAAAGTAATTCTGGGTAGTTATGAGCAAAATGTCAAGGCAAAATAATTCTCCCTCTTGAATTAATCTTTTAAAAAAACCTTCATTGAAAAATTCCTTCAAGTTAAATATTTACCTATAACATTTTTCCATGGGCCAGGGAAATAAGAAAGAACATAATATTGGAAGGATTTCTCTGTCAAATACATAATTTCCTTTGAAGAAATAGACATTAGGTGGAAGCTAACGCTAATACCCTTGATGAGTGACGATCTTACAGATTCTCTGTGGAGAGGATTGTAAGGAGTAAATGAATTTATACCTACAGCTTAAAACTTTTTGCTTATGTATATAAGTCTAGTTATTTGTACTGTAACTTGTAAGACGGACAAGGAATGAGAAACCAAATGGAGTCTCGGCAATTCTCACGAGGAAGAAAGGACAGAAAAGAAGAATCAAGCGCCTCGATAGCTTAGAATAGCAGTAGAAATGAGAATAGAGATGGAAAAAGACCTTTTAAAATATCCTGACAATCAATCTATTACTTTTCTCCTCTTTTCTATTACCTCCAGCCTGGACTAAGCCGTTTCATTCAACTTCCCAGCCCATCATGTCCTTGACCATTTATTTACAGTACCTTCTTCATTGCGGGCCTTTCTATTCCCCTCCCTTCTAGTAGTCTTGAACTTCAGACCCTCTGCTCCAACACTCACTCCCTTTAACTCTGTTTTTCGAGCTTCCCTGCAACCTCTCCTCCGTCCAAGGGGGAAATGCAACTGAACGACACACCGCAGGGCATCCTAGGAAATGTGGTCTTCCAGACTCTTTCGCCTGGCTCATCAGAGTGGAAAAAAACCATAAAGGAGACTATTAAAAATACAATTCCCAGCAAACAACGCGAGACACCATCTTCCTTTCTGCCCTCCTTCCTTTTGCCTTCTTGTTCCTCCTCTCTTTAGACGCTAAACCTCTTAGCATCGCGGTATTTGTAGTTCATTCTGGATGAAAGGGCCTAGCGCTTGAGGGCCTAGAGAGACCAAAAGACTCTGATTCCCAGAGGGCAGAGCGGAAGCTGCGCCTGCGCACTCTCTACGAGGGCGTGTGTGTTTCTTGTGTTTGAGGGAGAGAGTGAGTGAGTGAGTGCGGGGTGGGGTGGTGGCCGTTACGTTCGGGGCAACGGCTACGGCAGTGGAGAAGTAAAAAGAGAAACAGCGTCCGGCGCTTCCGTTTTCGCTCAGGAGGAGGAGGAGGAGCCGTTAGGAAAGGAAAGTGATTCGCGCTGGGCCTGGACTAGATCGGGTCTGGCCGGTGGGGGTTCTGGACTATGAGTCTTTGAGGGTCGCGGAACGAGACTCGAGAGCCGCGAGCAATGTCTCAGCCGCCGCCGCCGCCGCCTCCACTGCCGCCGCCACCTCCCCCTCCTGAGGCTTCGCAAACTCCGTCGTCTTTGGCGGCGGCGGGTGCAGCTGCTTCGGGAGGGCTTTCGAAGCGGAGAGACCGGAGAATCCTTTCCGGGACTTGCCCGGATCCGAAGTGCCAGGCGCGCTTGTTTTTCCCGGCCTCCGGTTCGGTCAGCATCGAGTGTACCGAGTGCGGACAGCGGCACGAGCAGCACCAGCTGTTGGGGGTGGAGGAGGTGACCGACCCGGACGTAGTGCTGCACAACCTGCTGCGGAACGCTCTACTTGGGGTGACCGGGGCACCCAAGAAGAATACGGAACTGGTAAAGGTGATGGGCCTTTCCAACTACCACTGTAAATTGTTGTCACCCATATTAGCTCGCTATGGAATGGACAAACAGACAGGCCGGGCCAAGCTTCTTCGGGACATGAACCAGGGCGAACTGTTCGATTGCTCGCTGCTGGGTGACCGGGCCTTTCTCATAGAACCGGAGCATGTTAACACGGTGGGGTATGGCAAGGACCGCTCCGGAAGCCTCCTGTATTTGCATGACACTCTTGAGGATATCAAGCGGGCTAATAAGAGTCAGGAATGCCTCATTCCAGTGCATGTGGATGGAGATGGACACTGCCTGGTGCACGCTGTATCTCGGGCTCTTGTAGGCCGAGAGCTCTTCTGGCATGCTCTGAGAGAGAATCTTAAACAGCACTTTCAGCAGCACCTGGCCCGGTATCAAGCCCTGTTCCATGATTTTATTGATGCTGCTGAGTGGGAGGACATTATCAATGAGTGTGACCCTCTGTTTGTGCCTCCTGAGGGTGTTCCCTTGGGCCTGAGGAACATCCACATATTTGGGCTTGCTAATGTGTTACATCGTCCTATAATTCTGTTAGATTCCCTCAGTGGCATGAGAAGCTCTGGTGATTATTCAGCTACCTTTCTGCCTGGGCTCATACCTGCAGAGAAGTGCACTGGGAAAGATGGTCATTTGAACAAACCAATCTGTATTGCATGGAGTAGCTCTGGTAGAAACCATTATATCCCCTTGGTAGGCATAAAAGGGGCTGCTTTGCCCAAGCTACCCATGAATTTACTTCCTAAAGCATGGGGTGTGCCTCAGGACCTTATTAAAAAGTACATCAAACTTGAGGAAGATGGTGGTTGTGTTATAGGAGGAGACAGAAGTTTGCAAGATAAATACTTACTTAGGCTTGTTGCTGCCATGGAAGAAGTCTTTATGGACAAACATGGTATCCATCCTAGTTTGGTTGCTGATGTCCATCAGTATTTCTACAGGAGGACGGGGGTGATTGGAATCCAGCCTGAAGAAGTTACAGCCGCTGCTAAAAAGGCAGTAATGGATAATCGCCTTCACAAATGTTTGATCTGTGGTGCCCTTTCTGAACTTCATGTTCCTCCAGAGTGGTTGGCTCCAGGAGGGAAACTGTATAACCTGGCAAAAAGTACTCATGGACAGCTGAGGGCTGACAAAAATTATAGCTTTCCCTTGAACAGTGTGGTTTGCTCATATGATTCAGTGAAAGATGTTCTGGTACCAGACTATGGTTTGAGTAATCTGACAGCTTGTAATTGGTGCCATGGCACATCTGTGCGAAGGGTCAGAGGAGATGGATCTATTGTATATTTGGATGGAGACAGAACTAATTCTAGGTCTACTGGCGGCAAATGTGGTTGTGGATTCAAACACTTTTGGGAAGGTAAAGAGTATGACAATCTACCAGAAGCTTTCCCTATTACTTTGGAATGGGGAGGAAGAGTGGTCAGAGAAACAGTGTATTGGTTCCAGTATGAAAGTGATCCATCTTTGAATAGTAATGTGTATGATGTTGCGATGAAACTTGTAACCAAGCACTTTCCAGGTGAATTTGGGAGTGAAATTCTAGTTCAGAAAGTTGTTCACACTATATTGCATCAGACTGCCAAAAAGAATCCTGATGATTATACTCCTGTAAATATAGATGGTGCTCATGCCCAAAGAGTTGGAGATGTACAAGAACAAGAATCAGAATCTCAGCTCCCAACTAAAATTATTCTTACTGGACAGAAAACAAAAACTTTGCACAAGGAAGAGTTAAATATGAGTAAAACTGAAAGAACTATTCAACAGAATATTATGGAACAGGCTTCTTCAATGCAGAAACGGAAAACAGAGAAGTTAAAACAAGAACAAAAAGGACAGCCCAGAACTGTTTCACCCACTACCATTCGTGATGGTCCATCCTCTGCACCTGCGACCCCTACCAAGGCTCCTTATTCACCTACAACTTCTAAGGAGAAGAAGATCCGAATAACAACTAATGATGGTCGACAGTCCATGGTTACACTTAAGTCTTCAACAACCTTTTATGAACTTCAGGAAAGTATAGCCAGAGAATTCAACATTCCTCCATATTTACAGTGTATTCGATATGGCTTTCCTCCTAAAGAGTTAATGCCACCACAAGCAGGAATGGAAAAGGAGCCTGTTCCTTTACAGCATGGTGACAGAATTACAATAGAAATTCTAAAAAGCAAAGCAGAAGGTGGTCAGTCAGCTACAGCACACTCAGCCCACACTGTGAAACAAGAAGAGATTGCTATTACTGGTAAACTGTCATCCAAGGAGCTTCAGGAGCAAGCTGACAAAGAGATGTATTCCTTGTGTCTTTTAGCAACATTAATGGGTAAGATCATTTGAACTATTAGATTGTATATCTTAAATTATGTATATACATTGAGTTTTTCTGTTGTCTTGTAAATATTTCATTTTAAATTTTAAGATAAAATTTAGTATTTTGACAGGAGTTAATGTGATTATTAATCACATTATTAATGAATATTAGGATAAAATACAAAGTGAGAATAGTTCAGTTATGACTAGATTATTTAAATCTTATTTGTATGATTTTTAACAGACATATAATGTGTCTAAATAACCTTTTAACTTTTCTCCCATAAGCTTCATTGAGCCTATTTTGCTGTTTTTTCATATATTTTTAAATTTCATTTTCCTGCCTGTCATGTGATCTCAGGACTTCCTGCTTGATGAATTGCAGTTTCTGGTGTTTATATTCTTGTTGTATTACCACCTAATAGTCTTTCTCTTTCATTTCCTTTTTTCCCTTTCTTGATCTGTCACATTTTTCTTACGAGTACACCAGGATTTGTGTTTGGTAGAT
This sequence comes from Thryonomys swinderianus, assembly GCA_004025085.1. Lineage (NCBI taxonomy): Eukaryota > Metazoa > Chordata > Mammalia > Rodentia > Thryonomyidae > Thryonomys > Thryonomys swinderianus. The sequence continues at coordinate 18,110 of PVIC010027043.1, forward strand.
CTTGGAGATTTTTATTTCTTAGAGACTGGAGGGAATAGAGGAAAGACTGTGTGATGTTTGGAGTGAGAAAGACCTAGAATTTGAATCTTGGCTTCGCTACTTATTAGCTTAGTGATCTGAGGAAAGCTGTTTCATTTCACAGTATTTCAGTTGTCTCTGCTATACAAAATGCCCCTTTTAGTTGATATGTAAGGGTAATAATGGTAAATTATTCCTAGAACTCTGAAAATTAAATACCATTGTCACAAAATGGGTGAAATAAGATACATGCAGAAGGTATTTTAAAAGACTGGCAGTCTCCCACGTCAAAAAGAGAAAAGACGTCTTTTTCAATATAAAAGGTGAGTTTCTGAGGATGAGGCCCACATCTTTAACCTTGTATATTCAGTACCTAGTAGATTACCCAGCAGGTTGTAGCCACTTTGAAATTTTTAAAATTTAATTCAATGGGTGCCATTAACATATCTAAAGAAAGGCTGTATCTGCAGAAATGGAATGGATGGTCAGCATTGGACATTGAAAAAGTAAGAAAAGCAGAATTTGGTAATGCTTAGGCACTGCTGTTCAAAGGATAAAGGAACATCATCTGAAGCTAATGATAATTCTGGTAACTAGAAAGGTAACTTTTGCTGAGAGGCAGGAATAATTGATCAACCCTAACCATGGCCTCTCCTAAAAAATCGTAGTCCTTTTATCTGACCCACATGCATCAAGCATTTATTCTTATTCATTTAGCCTACTGATAATCAATTTTAATATCTAAGTAAGAAAGCATATAAGGATTATTTTTATTTTGAAGTCTGTATTGTCCATTATAGATAAGTAAATTGCAACAGTGGGATTATGATTAGTAGTCTTGAAAATTTGATCAGAATGACTATGTATTTCATAAAGAAGATGAGTAATATATAATCCTGAGTTATAGCTACTATTTTTTTTAGTACTGGGGATCAAATTTGGGACTTTGCACTTGCGAGGTAGGTGCAAGAATCACTGGACAAAGTCTCTGGTCCTCATAACTACTTCGAGTCTGATTTGAACTTCATGAACCTGAAAAATGAGAACTAGACTGAGAGCAGCAATCAGAGTTCACCAACATAATGCTTTCCATTTGTGGATGCTTTCCATTTTTTTTTTCTACCAACATAATGCTTTCCATTTTTTACCTCTAATATTTATGTAGGTGTCCACAGACCTACCAGATATTTCTCTCTCTTTGTTTCTGTGCTGTCTCTTCCTCACTTTCATTCATGTCTTTGTGTACTGAGGATTGAACCCAGGTGCTGTATCCTTACCCCCTTTTTTTTTTTTTTTTTTTTTTTTTTGAGACAGGGTCTGGCTTTGTAGTCCAGGCTGGCCCTGAGCTCACTGTAGCCCAGGCAAGCCTCGAACTCAGCAGTCCTCCTGTCTCTGCCTCCGGAGTGCTGGGATTGCTGGGATTACTGGGATTACAGGTGTGAGCCACCATGCCCGCCTGGCACTGTGGTATGTGGTATTGATTGCTGGTGGGCGTGAGTCACCACTCCCAGCATTGTATGTAGTTACTGGGGATTGAACTCAGGACCTGTGCTTGTGAGGCAGGCGCTGGAACCACTGAGGTAAATCTCCGGCCCCCCTTTTCATTTTTAAGACAGTTGGACTAAATGCCCAGGCCTCATACTTTTCAATCCTTCTGCCTCAGCCTCTCAAGTAGCTGGGATTACAGGCATATACCACCATGCCTGACTGACATTTTCTGTATCTTCTGTTGCCACTGCCAACACAAAGGTTAAAGATATTTTTGGTAATTTTGTAGTAGTAGCAGTTAAGAAACTTTCTTATTTAATGTCAGTGGCTTTTTAATGTTTTACTTTTTATTTTGAGAGATGGTTTCACCAAGTCACTAGAATTTGGTCTCAGATTTGTGATTCAAGCAATTTGAAATATGTGCAAGATATTCTGAATAAAAAGCTATGTGTTTGTTAAAAATGTCAAGTTTGGGATAGTTATATACATCCAACTATATGTAAAGAATTTTGGGAAACTACTGATACTCAAACTGGGAAGATCTGGATAATACATGGACTATTTAGAAAATTTCAAATTTCAAAATGTAGAAATTATATTGTAGATTACTAAGTAGGTGCAAGGCTGGTGCTATGTTAGTTTAGAAAATAACTTATTAAACTTTATGCTTGGAAAGTGATCTCATTAAAACTTAGGTTTAACTATCACTTTTTAAAAACTTATTTCTATTAGTACATATTTGGAGTATATGATTACATTCATCATAGGAAGTTGGTACATGTATATAACACATTTTAGCTTCCTTTTCATCCCTTTCCCCCTTCCATGTTTGTCCCTTCCCTTTGGAAAAGCTCACTCCTCTTGTTTCCTATTATCTGTCTTTCATTTTGCATATTTCGTCTTACTTTGAGTTTTTCATATAGGAGAAATCATGTAATATTTAACCTTATGTACAAAGTGCATTCATTTTCCTTTAAATGACCCAAATATATATTTATTTATGGCATAGTAGTATTTCATCATGTATAAATAATATGCTCTTTATTCATTGATTGATGGATATATTTAGGCTGTCTTCACAGTTTAGCTTTTGTGAGTTGTGCTACTAAATATGCTTTTTAAGGGTTTGAGAGACTTTTGCTGACTGTTCTAAGTGCATCCCTTTATCATTATATTCTGTTCACATCTATTATAGCACAAGTGTCCTTCCTCACCAGATTATTGAGCCCACCAAGTAGAGTCCTGTAGCCTATTTTATTAACAAATATTTCATCACCTAACACAAGGTTTAACACATAATAGGTACCAAATAGATGCTTAATGAATGAATGAGTGAAGATTATTTCAGCAAAATGAATATATGCTGAGCTGAAGTTGTGCTATGGATACAAAGATGAATGAGACACAGGCCTTTTCTGCCACAAACTTAGTTGCATGATCCTCTGAGGGAGCCCATACTTTTGTATTTTTTGGCAACTCTTTTTTATGGACATAAAATTATAAAACCCCAAAGTATTACCAACATAGCAGAAAATATCTCATTTGATTAAATATTACATATGTGTGTGCTATTGTGTATCTTCATCAAATAAGGCTACTTAATAGCTGAGAATATGTGCTTTTTGCTTTTGAGTAGAATTTTTGTTTAGATAGAATTTGTCTGTTATTTATATAAAAAATGTAAGTCTTTCACATTGGTCTTTTCCTTACTGAAAATCATTCATAGTAGTAGTCACATTGAATCAGATAATGGTAGTATAAAATGGAAAAATAATGTTCTTGTAATATCTTATGTTTTAACCTATTCTATCCAGAACACCAAAGGTTGTTGAACTTAGTTTTTGCAGAATTTTTTTATATAGTAAACTGAATGACCCCAACTCTGGCTTTGCAAAATATGTTACTACTAAAATTTCTTGTACACCATTTATTTGTATGTTTTATTTGTGTGTGTGTGTTAAATATGATAGGTGGTACATGATACACCATAAACACTAGGCTAATTTATTTTCCTAAGTACTGGATTGCATTAACTTTTTAGTGTTTTGTTGTTTTTATGTTTGTTTGTTTGTTTGTTTGTTTTTTTTTTTTTGGAGACAGGGTCTCACTTTGTAGTTCAGGCTGGCCCTGAGCTCACTATGTAGCCCACGCAAGCCTCGAACTCAGCAATCCTCCTGTCTCTGCCTCCCAAGTGCTGGGATTACAGGTGTGAGCCACCACGCCCGGCACTGTTTGTTTGTTTTTTGCAGTACTGGGAATTGAACCTGAGGGGGCACTCTACTTCTCAGCTATGCTTTTAGCCCTTTTTATTTTTTTATTCTGAGCCTGTTGCCCAGGCCTGTCTTAAACTTGTCACTCTCCTGCCTCAGTCTCCAGGGTAGCTGAAATTACAGATGTTTGCCACTACACTTGGCTTTTTTTCTTCTCTTATTAAAGATTTAAAAATAGGTTTAAGCAGGAAACAGAATTTATTAGTTTGTAGTTAACTAAACAGAATTAGACTATCTGTAATATATACCTTATTTCACTGCAAAGGTTACCATCCTTTAAGAAGTTGAGAAACTTGTTTGATTTTGACATATCTTTTCTCTTTCTGAAAAAACTGACTTTTTAGAAGTGAAAGAAAAAAATAGTTGAAAAAGAAACAAAGGTTATGTATGTAGGGGGTGGGGTTGTAGGAAGGGCAGGGAAAGGGGAAAAATGAAAATCAAGATGTGCCATGTACAGGTACAAATGTTCAATGTTGAATGTGATCATATGTATGTATAAAATGTAATAATAAAATCAACTCAAACATTAAAAATATTTACTCATGAAAGGTGAAAAAAAAGTACCTCCCAGAGACCTAATACACTCATAGATGAGACTTTTGGAAGTTGATTGGATCATGAGAAGGATATACTTCATTTACTGTTATGAGGTGGGGTCTGTAGGAAGAGGCAGGACACTGAAAGGTTGACCAGGAAGGGTGTATCTTCCCTGATGTGAGCATCATTCCTCTGCCATACTCTCTTACCATGCCTTCCTGCTTTAGAGCCAACCAACTATGATCTTAAAATATGAGCTTAAAATAAACCTCTACTCCTTTACGTTGCATTTGTCTAGTACTATATCTCAAGTGTGGTGGTACTGCAGATTGAACACCGAGCCTTTGCACTGGCTACATTCCAGCCCTTATTTTATATTTTGAGACAGGCTCTCACTGTCTAAATTGCATAGTTGCCCAGGCTGGGCTTGAACTTGCCATATTTCTGACGCAAGATGCTGGAACTACAGATATGTGTCCCCTCACCCAGATTGGTTTTAATGTATATTTTAAGTTAGCTGGGTGTGGGGGTGCAAGTTTATAATTCAAGCACTCTGGAAGCTTGAGCAGGAGAATCCTGAGTTTGGGGTCAACCTGGGCAATAGAAGGAAACCCTGTCTCAAAACAAGAACAAAATAGAGGGATTTAGGATGTAATTAAGTGGCATGCCCAGGCCCTGGGTTTGACCTCCAGAAACAAAAAGGAAAACAAAAACCAAAAAAGCAGTGCCGGGCGTGGTGGCTTATGCCTGTAATCCCAGCACTCGGGAGGCAGAGGCAGGAGGATTGCTGAGTTCAACGCTTGCCTAGGCTACATAGTGAGCTCAGGGCCAGCCTGAACTGCAAAGCAAGACCCTGTCTCCAAAAAAAAAAAAAGCAGTGTTTTGGAATTTTATAATACTTCCTTTTTTTTTTGGATGTTGCTGGGGATCAAACTTAGGGCCCTATACATGTTGTTAATCAAAGTCCTACCACTGGGATATAACTCCAGCTCCATAATAACACTTGATGTCCATAAATGCTTAACGATTTTCCAGAATCTCACTTGAGACTCAGACAGTAATTTTTCAGATAACATGGAATCTCACTATTATTGTATTTTTATTTTTCTTCAGATTTTAGATGACTTGAAAGTTTCAAATCGAAATACCATTTATACGTATCATTATTCTTTATAGACAACTAATAACCCTTTTATTGACTTATATGAGCATATTTGGAATGAGGGGGAAGTCATAAGATTGAATAAAAACTAATGCATATGTTATAAATGGTCATTTTACATAATCATGCTTTGAAATTATGTTAAGTGTTGATTATATTCCTACCTATTCTCAGCTATTTGATACTTTTTATTTTCCTTAATATTTTTTCAATTACAAAATAATATTTTAAAAATTCAAACAATTCAAGCATGTATAAAAATAAAATGTGGTGGTTCTGAACATCCCCCTACATGAGGGATTGAACTCAAGGCCTTGAGCTTGCCAGGCAAGTGGGACATCACTGAGCTATCTCTGGCCTCAATTTTTTTTTAACATTTGCACTCACCAGAGAAACTCATTGCTATTAAATTGGGATGTAACCTTTCAGATCCATGTACTTGTGCATTCATATGTGTTTATATACAATTGAGTTTGTGTGCATTTATGTATTTTATATAATAAAATATGTATTTATTACCCTTTAATACTGATGGTAACACTAAAAATTACATGGCTGGATACTGTTCAGGGGCTGAGTACAAGAAGAGAAACAAGTATGCCTTCCTTAAATAATTTTTTTTGTTGTTGTTGAAACAGAGTCTCACTTTGTAGTTCAGGCTGGCCCTAAGCTCACTATGTAGCCCAGGCAAACCTCGAACTCAGC
>PVIC010027044.1:0-24125 GCA_004025085.1 Thryonomys swinderianus
ATCACTGAAAAGGCTTAAATTCAATTAATTCTCAGGCAAATAAGCCTACTTAGAACAGATTACCTTAAAATCTTTTAAGTAATTACAAGGGGAGAACTAGGTTTCAAGTAAAACACATTTCTCAAACAGTTTAACAAAGATATTTATTCCCTCCTCTAATTCCTAATGGAAATTATGAGCAAAAAGCAAATTAACACTCAAGGAGAAAGAAAAACATAATGGGAAATCAAAACAGTAGCCCTTTAAATGGAAAGTCAGGAAAGTTGCATCCCGGTGGGGGTGTATGGATGCCACCCTGTTGCTACGGACAACTCTGTTCAACACTAGAACTCTTCAACTCAATGACTTAAAAACCCCCTAAACCTCCATGATTTATGATACTATAAATGAATGTCTGCGAACATACTATCCTCATTTAAGTGTAGAGGCTTCACCCGCAAGTAACGATCCAAGGATATTTCTATGAGAGAATGGGGTTCCAGAACTCCTCCCCCAGATACTCAACTTCAAAGATGCTCAAGCTCCTTCTGTAAAGTAGCAAAATCTTTGCACGTAGCCTGAAAACAACCTCTCATACTTCAAGTCATTACTACATTATTCATAATACCCAATAAAACATTGTATAAGTAGTTGTTATACGGAACTGCTCGGGGGACTGATAACAAGAGAGATAGTCTGCATACATTCAGTGAAGGTGCAGTTAGGATACAGAACCTCAGGATGTAGAAGACCAACCATATTTTGCGTAAAATGGACTCATAAAAGATATGGTCTTAGTAGCCAGAGAGAAAGAAGCATACAGTATCTCCCGTTCTCTAAGGGGCACAGTCTGCCTTGGTATTGGAGGTCTTATCACTGCAAAGTGCTAAGTTGATCAATACGTCTGTGCCTTTGTGTTTGTATGTGAGTGTAAACATTTTTCTTCCTGACAAACTGCTTGATGTTATCTCCTATAAAGCTAATTGGACAACCTGATTCATCTATATCCTCAATCGGAAGTGACTTCAGGCCTGTTGCTAGGCAGGTGCAAAAGGACCCAGGCTGAGTGCTGAATACTCTGTGGTCATAACATTTATGGCAAGCGCACTGCCAACCCTTGGGTCCCAGTCCTATGGTAAGGGGATTGCTTGGATCTGTAGTCACCAGCCAGTCTCCCTCCACCTGAAAAAGGACAACCCTAAATGGTAAGTCAAAATGGCAAAGACACAATCGTAATGAGTACAAAGGAAGATAAAGAGAGGATACAAGGAAAAAGGTGAAGTGCTACATTTTAGTAATGCTGAAAGTAACTTTTCTCTTTGGAACAAAAGGATTCTTATTTGCCTTCTGCACTGGGCTGTACAACTAAGATGATCGACCTTATTATCAATACAATTATTGGATATCTACAACATTGTAGGCACTGTGTTAGGTACAAGGAACAAAACAAAGTCTATTCCAGCCTTTGGGGAGTGGTCAGTGACTTCATAACTACTACCTGCGTTCCATGCCTGGGCCTCTTTCTGGATTATAAAGTATTTTCTATGTGTTAGGGAGGATTAGCAAAGTCAGTTTAGGTCGGCTTGAACCATTAACTATTAAACGTTCTAGTCCTCATTTCTGGGTGTCCCTCCTACTAGCAGACATGTACCTCTTCTCCCTGAAGAGGTCAGGAGCAGCCATGGCACTTGTTCTAGCACAGGAAATGTGTAGTTGATTTGCCAGTACAGTTCGCCAGGTCTTTTTCTTCTGCTCACTTGACTGACAATTTTCTAAGGAGAATTGAGTTCATTAGTGTGAGTCCCTAGAAGGACAGTGTTGGAGAGAAGTTTATAGCTGATATATATCCTGAGTGAGAAGCCAACCTTGGTTATGTCAAGTGACCGATATAGGAGCTGGTTGTTATCACAGCATACTGTAATCTTCTCTCATTCATTCATCAGCTGATGACACTTAGTTTGGGGAGAGAAATGTACAGAATTGCCAGAGATATATAACACAGAAAATAGAGTATATTAATGCATAATTTCCATCACTATGTCCAGTAAACAAAATCTCTTTAAGGAATCCCTAGAACTTTGGCCCCTGCTCGACTTCTCAGCCATCATTTCTATAGCCATTTCCTTATAAGCTCATCATCAAATTGTTAACTCTTTTTTTTTTCAGACAGGCTTTTACTTTGTAGTTCAGGCTGGCCTTGAGCTCAGTATGGAGCTCAGGCAAGTCTCAAACTCAGCAGTCCTCCTGCCTCTGCCTCCCAAGTGTTGGGATTACAGCCGTGAGCCACCAAGCCCAGCCATTTACTCTTCAATTAATATAAATCTAGCTTGTCTTGTCTGGTACTGAATATTTTAAATATTAAATCTGTTGTGGCTCACTAACTCTGAAGTGAAAAAAATACAATCAGAAATACTGGATGCCTAAAACTATTCCATCAATCAAAACACTTTAGATTCATTCATTAACTATGCTGTGTCTTCTTTCTTTATATGTTAGAAAAGTGGACTAAGAAGTAATGAAAGGCACTGAATTTAAATGCTTTACATAAGTTTATTTCAATGACTCATTCCATGAATGAGACCTCCTATGGTCTGGGCACTGTTGAAAGCACAGAATCCCTTAGTACATAATATAACATGAGGTATGGATAGCATGCTAGCAGGCATGCAATACCAATAAAGAGAGCAACACTAAACCATTGCAGTTACTGACATAAAGGGGAGAACAATACGAAAACTTCAAACAGTATTATATACTGATTATAGTCTAGACTGAAATCTGTAGCAACACGAAGCAGCACTGGTGATGAATCGGTTCTGTTTCTTTCCATTTGAGCATGTGTCCTGACATGTCTGAGGTCAGCTGACTTTTCTAAGCCTCTGTAATTTTATTTAACAAATTTGATCATTCCTAAAGGAGGGAGCTCTTGCTTGTGGAGTGAACCTCCACTCCTGGGTGTTGTTGGATTTGTTAACTTGACAACTCAGCTCATAAAATGCATACTTAAAATAAACCATCTCAACATGTGCATTAGTAGAATGATGGAACAGAATAGGCTTTACCTAGCTTAGATTAGCGAATCCCTCATTTAATTACAACTGCAAAGGTTAGAAACTTTTTATCATTTGCACATATTCTCTGGGAATTATCTGGCTTTGAAATACAATTAATCATCTTCTGTCATGCTTTCATTATTTGCAGTGCTCTCTAGAGCCCTTGCTTTCTTCTGGCTTCATTCATATTCCTCTGGCTTTCCTCTTCACTGTTACCACAAGACCTCAGGTGAATTTCGTCGACTGCTCAGAAATGATGGGATATTGTTAAACTCATTTGTCAGCCCACAAACACAAGATCTCTGCATATGTTTAGCCTTTTCCCATCTACAGCCATCAAAGTATTAACATGGATGGCATCTGTCAATGTTGACCAAAATTAAATTTCAAGACTCCTGTAAATAATAAAGCAGTCATATAAAGATTATTTCTCTGGGGCATAAACTACCAGTAAACACGATTTGCATATTGTGCTTACAGCTATTTCAACAGGAGCCATTTGCTGTGCTTTGTTAAAATGATCTGATTTCTCAGATTCCAGGGTAGTCAAAAGTTGGTATATAGAACTATTAAAGGAAGGTCAGCAAAACCTGTGTGATGTTAGAGTTATGTCTATGTGGCATCAGAATAAAGGGCATCGATTCATGTATCTTCAGGTAGAATCACCAGGTTTGAAGACCTGGATATTCATCATTAGTTCAGTTCTGAAACAGTGTGTGTCCCAGAAAAGCCTGGCAGGTTCCGGAAGAGCTGGGTGGATGTAGGAGGGGTCACATATGCATTAAGAGATCCAGGTAAACGACACGGTGGTCTTCCACACCCGCTGGGCAGAGCTGCATCAAGAACACGCTCACCAATCTAGGCACTTTTCAGCTCCTCCCTAACAAGGGTTCCCTGGAACTGATTTAATCGGACACTTCTGGGGTACCAGGTAGAATAGTGATGGCTTCCTGTTAGGACTCAAAAATCCCTATTGCTCAGTGAGACTGACTAGTAACACAGGGGTTGGCATTCTCTCTTCAAGAGAAACACAGCTAACTTTTCTTAGAAAAATAATTGTAATCTATTTTAAATGATTTCTAAGGAATAATCCCAAGGTTTCTTTTCATCCAATTCCCTTTTATCTGAGAAGAAAGACGTTTTTATGTCTAACTGATGATTTTCTTAATGTATTTTATTCTTTCTCTTATTCTGTGTTGGCATGTACATCTCATAATCAGTAGAGTAACCAGAATACGTGAAACTTTAGCTAAATTTTAAAGCTACAGAATTGAGCAGTCCTTTAGATATTGAGGCCTTTTGTAGTGCTAAATTTCTTTTAGTAAAATTCTTTTACTTTATGTTCATGAGACCAAGCTGAATTTATTGCATCATTGGCCATACATTTAAAAAGAACATTCAAGAATTTATATATAAAAACATTTGCTAAGTGTGTTCACAAATGAAGCCCTGCTATACATCTATACACCCAAACATATGCATGGTGGAGTGATGCTTTCTTTCAAAAATGAGTCCCATCGAAAGAAAAATTTCCCAGCCCTCCTTATCTTATCCGGTGATGTGTGATTGACAACAACTTTTGGGACATTTGTAGCAGGAGATCAGAGTATAAGAGATTAGCAAGTGACAGGGATGATTATGTATTGGTGGCATGCTTGGCTGTAACTTTACTGAAAATGGCAGCTAGCAGCATCGTAATAACTCTCAGCTGAGCATATGATCAGCCCCTCAAGGACAGGAGCAGGTGTTCCTGTTTGCATTTTATCAAGAAATGACATACTCACATGTCAATGACTGGTGCCTAATTGGGCCAGGTGTTCAATACAGAGGGTAGTTTCCTACTTCCTAGGCACGGAAGCAAACATCAGGATGAGTAGCCAAATTCTAAGGTCTAAGAAGATAAAAAAGAAGCCCTACACAGGCACACTTGGACATTTCCTTTAGGGAATGTAACGCGGATGGTGATTTTCCTTCATGTCAAAGAAAAAAATTCCTCTTTACACCTATACATGAATTTATAGTCAAACATGACAGAATACTTGTTATTATTGTAGGCTGATATTCATACCCCTCTTAAAAGGCAAGCATTACTCCACTACCTCCATTAACCCACGGCCCTCTGTGAAAACAATTTACCCCCGACTCTGGCTTGCAACCCATCAGAAGAGTCTACACCCCAGTTATACCAATTCATGTAGGCACAAGACCTGAATCCACTTAGTGACTGCCGGAATAAAGACTATTTTTGTAAGCATTATGTACAGCTGTCTAAGTTTTATATTGCAGAAAAGCATTACATCTGAGAAATGTAATTCATGTTAAAATATCTTCATAAACTAGGAATTTCAGGACATGCACATACTTCCAACCCTGAGGGAAGTTGAGGCAGGAAGACTGCAAGTTAAAGCCTGGTTTGGGCAACTTAGTAACTTAGTGAGACCCTGACTCAAAGCCAGACATTTTTTAAAAGGCTGGAGATCTAGCTCAGAAGGAAGAGCTGTAAGTTCAGTCCCTCGTACCACCAGGGAAAAAATGTCATTAATTTGACAATTTTATTATTTTTTCAATTATTTGTCAATCCCAGAATATTTTCTTGAATGTATTTTTTTTTTTTTTTTTTTTGAGACAGGGTCTTGCTTTGTAGTTCAGGCTGGCCCTGAGCTCACTATGTATCCCAGGCAAGCTGCCGCGAACTCAGCAATCCTCCTGTCTCTGCCTCCCGAGTGCTGGGATTACAGGCGTGAGCCATCACGCCCAGCACTGTGGTATGTGGTATTGATTGCTGGTGGGCGTGAGTCTCCACACCCAGCATTCTATGTGGTTTCCGGGATCGAACTCAGGACCTTGCGCTTGCGAGGCAGGCGCTGGAACCACTGAGCCAAATCTCCGGCCCATTCTTGAATGTATTTTTAATAAATTGAGTTTAATGGTAATTTTAGAAATACTTTATGTTCGTATTTATTATTGAGAATTTGTTCTTCAACATGATGTATCTTGATTCTCATTTTTTCCCATTCCCCTTCCCTTTTTAGGGAAGATCACTGTACGATGTCTTGTTCCAAGAAAATTAGTGCATTAGAACAGTTTTCCAATAGAAAGTAAAGCCACTGTTTTAACAAGTTTTATGTAGATCCTTACACTTTGACTTAGGAAGGATACACATATTTAAGAATCAGGAACCATATAATTAGCAACATAAAAGATAGCATGTGATTCTAAGCCAGCAGCTTCAAAAGCACATTCTGGGATGTAAAACAACACTACAGTTTTAAAATGACTTGTTTTCAAATGTGCAGATTCTAGAATGTAAGATAATACTCTAAAATTTACCTGCTTTCAAATGTATTTATTTAGGTCTAAATTGAAATGATTTTTTTTTTTAATTTTTGAGACAGGGTCTCACTTCGTAGTTCACTATGAAGCCCAGGCAACCCTCCAATTTAGCAATCCTCCTGCCTCTGCCTCCTGAGTGCTGGGATTACAGACATGAGCCACCATGCCCGGCTGAAATAATGTTATGAGGAAAATTAATGAAGTATATTATAAGCTAAATTATGACTAACCAAATTTACCACTAAAAAATTTTTTTTTAAAAAACTGAAGGGATTTTTAAACAGTATACAGTGAAAGCTACATAAATTTCAAAATCTTCTACCTTTAATACAACTTCTCCAGCATAAAAAACCTTAGACACCTTCAGATGTAAATTTCATAATTATATCATTTATGATTAACAAATTTTTTTGTTTTTTTGTTTTTTGTTTTGCTTTTTGGAGACAGGGCCTCGCTTTGTAGTTCAGGCTGGCCCTGAGCTCACTATGGTGCCCAGGCAAGCCACTGCGAACTCAGCAATCCTCCTGTCTCTGCCTCCCGAGTGAACACATTTTTTTAAAGTAATTGAAAAACTGCAGTGAGTATCAGCTACTTCAATACTCTAAACTACAGACTTGAAATTTTCCAAGAAACACAGTCAAGTGATACTAAGATATTGTACATGAAAAATTAAAAGATACATTATTCCTTAACATTTAGAATGTCTATGTTGAAGTTCTAAAATATTCCTGGTAACAATTCACCGGAAAAGTTTCCAGTTATTTTTCTTTAAAAATATTTAGTACATCGTTAGTTTAATTCGTCTTGCTCACTAGTCAGAACTCAAAATGAATATGTGTTCAGGTCCCCATCATCCAGTGAAAGACAGTGAAGACTGTGGTTTGGTGTTCGGCGTAAGCAACATTAGAAGCTCTCACATTTTTGTGTCCCTGAAAAGTGGCTAGTTTAGAATAGTTAACATAAGGGTCTTTGAATTCTTAATTTATATAATTAAGAGGAGCATATTCTACTGTATTAGTTTAAAATAATCTGATGTGTATGATTTTGAAGTGTTTCATATATGCTTTAATAATTATTAATAAGCAAATCAATCACTGTGAAAATTTCTGTAAGGAAAGGACACCCTTTTTAAACGTGAACAAACTCACCGTCTGGGTTTCTCACAGACACAACTACGGGGAAACTTCCTTTTTCTTCCAGATCCGAGAGAGAATCTGTAACGCCTGGAGGTGCCCGAATCACCAAGCTGCAGTGCTCACCCGAGGAAATAGGGTGTGAAATTAAGACAAAAATAGTCCCAGTGACAGGATTTGGGGATTATACAGAGCTACTTTCCTCATTTGCTCAATTTTCTGGGCTACTACATTTTTCTTTATTTTATGAAATATTTCCGATCAGGTGGGGGGCAATTTCTGCTGCCACCACTAACCTAACAATTCTCAAGGACACAAAGCCCCAAGGGAGGGTCATTCACAGGGAGCCACTTCTAAAGGCTGGAGGGAAAGAGGACAGTACTTCTGCGAGCTTGTCTTTGGCTTTTCCTGCCGTAAATACTCCCCGCATGGGTATGCAGTGCTTAATGACATGGCTTTGTCATGGGAAGAACATGGGTTCGAATGCTTTTGGGGTATAATGCTAGGGAAGGATCCACAAGAGGATTCAATGGCATAATTCAGGTGTATTCTTCTTGTTTTAGAAGGTGACCAATGAAGGATAACCACGATTAATTATCTTCCTTTCTCTGTCAAGGTTGTTTCTTTTTGTACACCATGATTATTTCACTTTTGAATTTCACATTCATCATTATATTCCACAAATATTCCTTCGGCATGAAATATATACTTTGTATGTTCTGGACTGAAAATTTAGGGATGAGCGATATAAACATGGCAATTTCTCCACTTTCACAGAGTTTATGTCAAGGTAGGTGAAAATGAATAAGCAAAAAACACAAAACTTTGAAGTCTGAAAATCACTATGAAGGCAATAAAACGAGGGCATGGGTTTCAGTGCTGGGAACAAGAGTCACCTTCCACTGGGGCGGACTCGGAAGGTTAAGTGTAACTAATGGCGAAGAGCTGCCCTGTCCTGAGAACACTCTGGGCCAAGGTTAGAGGAGCTATTGCAGATAGCAGGTTGGCAGTCTAGAGCTGAGGCAGGAATCCTTGGTAGAAACATATAGGGACGGAGGTAGCAAAGACCAGAGTAGAGCAGTAGACAAAGAAATCATGGAAGATATCATGAAAGAAATCATGAAATATATAGGTTAGAGGACTAAATTAAGATGCTCTCCTAGTGCAACTAGTGTTTTCCAATCGCCTTGTGCTTTTTAGGTGCACACACGTGTGTGTGTGTGTGTTTGTGTGTGTGCCAGAGAAAGAGACAGAGACAGAGACAGAGAGGAAGAAGAAGAAGAAAATGAGGGAGGGCAAGAAGGAAGAGAGAAAAAATCCAGAAAATAGAAGAAGGGGAGGAAGTGAGAGAGAAAATATGAATGAATGGGGACAGGGGCTGGTGCTTACAAATCTAGTAGCATCCTGTTTTTCTGTGACCTTGACAAGCATAGATTAAAAAATATTAGAAAATTGTCCGCTATTTTTCTTTCTTTTTGAGTGCTGATGGAAACAACATAGTCATTGTGGAAGACAGAGTGAATCTGCAGTTTTACATAAACAGATGGGCCACTCAGAAGCCTTGTTTTTCTTTTTTCTTTTTAGACAGGGTCTCACTTTATAGTTCAGGCTGGCCCTGAGCTCACTATGAGCCCAGGCAAGGCTCGAACTCAGCAATCCTCCTGCCTCTGCCTCCTGAGTGCTGGGATGACAAGTATGAGCCACCACACCCAGCACTGTGGTATGCGGTATTGATTACTGGTGGGCGTGAGCCACCATGCCCTGTATTGTTGTATGTGGTTACCAGGGATCAAACCAGGGACCTTGCTCTTGCTAGGCAGGCACCAGAACCACTGAGCTAAATCTCTGGCTTTTCTTTTCAGAAATATAGTCATCTACTTTCTATCCTCTCCATTCTGATTAACAGGTCTGTGCAGGAGATAGCAAATTCACTCAGAAAGGTAGTAGGTATGAGGGTAGGGAAACATTAGTAGAAGTAGTACTCATGGTTTTTAATAATGAGTGGACTTAAGTAGCTCTTTAAAAAAACTAAAATAAAAGAGCACTCTAGGGATGGTAGCATTTTAATGAAGACAGTGCAACATGTAAAGAGGAATTTGGGATATCAAGCATCATATGCAGGACAATTGCCTTAGGAATAGGGGCTTCTGGGGGATTGAATTCTCATGCTGTTATTGTTTTGTAAATCATCGATTTTGTCACCTAAATATGCCATCATTTTGAAGCTGATTTTCAAATTTAGAAGTCAATTTCAACTCATAACATATGATTTATTACTATGCTTGTTTTATATGAAGAAATGATTATACATCTTGATTCAATCCTTGGCAATGATATTGAGATCTCCTTAAAATATGCAATTATTGTAGAGTATGAATTAAAGCTGAAATAGTGTATTAGAACCAATGAAGTGACAAGGTGCACAGACTGACCCTTTTCTTATGCATCTCTACCAGTCTCAGCTCTGACCTCAGACTCACCTTCTCACACAGAGTTCACCCTCATTATATCTTTCCAGTCTTTGGATACTACTTCCCCACAAAAGCTTAAATTCTCCAGATAAGGCTAACACACTAAGCCAAGAAAGAATTGTGGGGCACACTTCAGATCTCCAGCCCTAGCTAGGTACACCGTCATATGGCTGTATAATCCCAACACCCAAGGAAGCCAAGTAGGAGGATCACAAGTCAGAGCTCTGCCATAAAATTAAACAAGACCTTGTCACAAAATTTAAAATAGGGGAGAAGTTATGTCTTGGGTCAAAACAAAACACAACAAAGAGCCAAAAACCAACAAAAATTACCATCCTTTTAAGAACTTTTCCCTGTATGGTTAAACAAAAGTAACAAACACATTACAGAGATAAAATATAACTATTGCTTCAGGGGAAAATGGAGGCAACATTTTGCAAACAACAAAAATGAGAACCTAACAAAGTATCACATATAGTAAATCTGAGAAAATTAACATATATTATTTATGTGTGTGGGAACATTATTCCTCAATGCTGTAGATGTTAATGATCCAAATCTCATATTGTTGCAACTGCAGAATTTGGAGCTACTCTGTACAGAAAAATATGACCACTCTAGACTGGCACTGGGATACTAGATACAATACATTCAAACTGCCTTATCTTTAATCTTGAGGTCTGACAAACATTTTTATGCAAGGTGACACAAATAATACCCAACTTTTGAACACAATGAAGTACAAATAAATAAATAATTTCAAAATTAAACTACAAAGTGGACCTTGATCTAACAAAACACGGAATGAGAAATAACTGTAGACACATTGCCTTGTGCTGGGCAATGTATTAAACTCCTACCATACATTATCCCAATTATATTACTATTCTTGGCACTTTTTAGCAGAATTTCACAGAACTTAAACAGCTTTCCAGAATCACACAGTAGACCCAAAATTTGGTCTATTCTTATTGCATCCCAATATATTTTTTAAAACCACTAAATAATGCACTCTTGTATTTAAAAAGATATAAGAAAATGTTTAAGTGTTTTCACCATAAAAGTGTTAATACACAATGCTAATGATAGTTTTTGAGGAGACATGAGTATACCCTAATTTAAACCTCACACAATCTATACATCATTGTAAAGGAATTTAAAAAAATATAAAAATTTGTGTCATGTACTGGTACAAATTCTCAATGTTGAGTGTGATTGTGAGCTGTATATAAAATGTACCAATAATGATTCAATTAAAAATATATATAAAAATAAGCCAAAAGTGTTTTGGGGGGGTAACATGAAATGAGCCCGGTGTTGGTATATAAACACTGTATAGAAAAGTCTGCCCTACCCCATTCCACTCTTGTCCCTGTGGAATAAACTTTCAGCACCAAGGACAGCAACCCAGTACAGCCTGCTGTACAATGACACTGCTTAGGACAGATTTTCACGTGGAATTGTGCCAAAGAGAAGGTGCAGCTTGTCTGAGGTTTGGACCAATACAGAGGTGCGACTCAGATTTGTATGAGGCTAAATTTGAACCATCCAATCAACATCTATCTTTCACAGCATGTAAATTTAAATGTAAACACACAAAACTACATGTAGATGTTTGGATTAAAAAGGAATGTTTATGCATCTGTGAAAACTAAATGAGGCAAACTCTCTAGGGTGGTTTGTAAAACTTGGATATTTCAAAGTTAATAGCGATCTGATAATCATTGTCATTTAATTAAAATTTTGCAAGGTCAAACCCAAAGAGAAACTTATTATTTCCCTGTAGGCACTAAAACTCTTGGAAGGAGGAGGAAAATACTCATCTAGTAAAGGGGAAGTACAAAAGTATAATGTAAAAAGACTTTAAAGAAATATAACTACCTATGTACAGACCACAAAAGTCATACTAGATGATTATCAAGTACCCTTTATCAGCTGGATCGTTTCTTAGAATTTGAAATTTCCTAGATGATATATTTTTCTGTGAAAACACCTAGCCTTTGTACAAAACTGAATGCATGTATTTTTCCTGTCTCTTAAAACCATCAAATAGCTTTAATTAGTAATTTGCCCATATTTGTCTCGTTAAACTTTTAAACCCATAGTTCATCCGATTATTCTAAGAGCTCGGTGACTCATTTAATACTCAAAACGACCTTATGTGATTATTATCAATATTTAACATGAAGAAATGAAGTATGGAGCTAACACACAATTTGCATAGATAGTGCCCACAGCTAAGAAGCAAAGGAGCTGTGTGTGAACCAGTCTTATTACCTCCTGAGTTTGTGGTCTTAATAACTGAGAGTATTTATAAGTCTTCTCCTTCTGAAACTTACAGATTCAATTTAGTTACAAAGTAGCTGTGCTGGGCATAGTAGCCCAGCCTATAATCTCAGCACTTTGAGAGCCTGAGGCAGGAGGATTGTCAGTTTGAGCCTAGCCTGCACAACTTAGGGACTTAGCAAGACCCTATTTAAAAAAAAAAAGACTGTGGATATAGCTTAGTGAAGACCCTTGGTTTTTAGGTTCAATTCCCAGTACCATAAACAAAACAAAACAAACAAAAACAGCAAAGTCTTCCGGTCCCTTCTGATCTTCCCTGACATTCAATAATCATTGTACTTAGACTTGGACTATGACATTTACTAGGATCTTCCGACTAGCAACTCTTAAAGATATCTAGAGACCGTGCCTTCCTTCTAGAAAGTGATTTTCTTTTCCCCTACTTTTGAATCACGCCCTCTTCTTCAAAGAGATACCGAATTCCAAACCCATGGTACATGTGAATGTCACTGTACTTGGAAATAAGATCTTTGCTGATACAATCAAGTTCAGATCAGTTCTTTAAGGTAAGGCTCTGATCCAGCGTAGATACAGTAAGAAACATGAGGAAAAGACACAAACACTGTGTCATGGCACAGATGGAGGCTGGGTTATACCTCTGCAAGTTAAGGGACACCAAAGGCCAGAAAGACTAGGAAGGGCTTCTGCCAGTCTCACAGGGACCAGGACTCAGCCAACACAATAATTTTAGACTTTCAGCCTCCAGAACTCTTGGAACATAATTGTTCGTGTGTGTGTGTGTGTGTGTGTGTGTGTACACACATGCATGCACGGGCATGTGCATGTGAGGGCATGTGCTAAGCCTCATCAAATTTGTGTCCTTTTTAAAAAAAGGGAAAACAATTTGTGTCCTTTTATTTTGGAAATTCTAAAAACTTAATATAATTTTTCACATTTTATTTTTTACTGCAACCATGGACAGTAAAAAGTAAATGGAGAAATCCTGATGAGGGAGCTACTACTGTTCAGGTTTTGCTTGGCTGGCCCCATCACACACATACAAAAAAATCAGTGAAAACAACCAACGGATCAAGCACAGAAATTTTCCTTGGCCAAAAGTGGTAACCTCACTTTTACTTCTTACCAAGTTGAATAATTAAGGTTAGCATGCAAAGGACTTTTATTTCCTTGTTTCTCCATGTTAAAACTCTGATAAGTCTGTCTTCAGCTTCTCTAAATAATTTTTTTAAACTGTATCTTATGGCTGTTTGAAAAGAATAAATTGGAACAATGTTATACAGGATTTCGTGGGTACCACAGAAGTGATTATCACTCTCCCATTAGCAACAGTCCTGGGAACAATGTTTTCTGCTCAATTTTATGGCCATCTCAGTATTTGAGAACAGGTGGAACAGGCTGCAGAGCCAAATCACAATCCTCATGCAAGTTACTTACAAAAAAAGATATATGCACTGGGAAAAATCAGCCACAGCAGAAAGATAAAACAATTGCAAGAAATACCTTTATACTCTGTTCAACTATTAAAAAAACCTCAAATGAGGATTTTTAATTGTAGGTAGAAATTTGCTTATATTGACTTGGGTTTTAACAAATAAAATACTACAGTATTTGAATTTTGGATAGTTTAAATGAAACTTCCTTCACATATGCTCAGAACAGGCATATTATCATTTAAATCACACAGCTATTGAATATTTTCTACTTTAATGTGCGACAGGATGAATATATGGCTACAACACTTCCACATGCTTTTAGATACTTTCATTTTGCCATATTTAAATATCCAATTTCAGATTTCTATCATTTTGAAGCAGCTCTGCCTCACTCTTTGTGGGCAAAACTATTACTCTGCACTTCAATTTTCTCCAAATGTAATGTCTACCTTTGTTAAGCAGGCCCTTGTACTGAAGATGCAGCCCTAATGTTTGAAATTCTGGTAAGCATATTTCCAGTACAACACAAGAAAATAACATTTTATTTTTTTAATTTTTCTTTTAAATTTTTTTAAGTTTTGTTGGGAGAAAAAGGGGAAGAACTGTGTTTAATTTTAACTGTGTTTCAACTACATTTCCCCAAATCAATTGTTTTTTGTAAGAACTTTGTCTCTTTTGTATATTATCATGAATTCTTTTTTTTTTTTTTTTTTGAGACAGGGTCTCGCTTTGTAGTTCAGGCTGGCCCTGAGCTCACTATGGTGCCCAGGCAAGCCGCCACGAACTCAGCAATCCTCCTGTCTCTGCCTCCCGAGTGCTGGGATGACAGGCGTGAGCCACCACCTCAGGCATTGTGGTATGTGGTGTTGATTGTTGGTGGGCGTGTCTCCACGCCCAGCATTATATGTGGTTACTGGGGATCGAACTCAGGACCTTATGCTTGCAAGGCAGGCGCCGGAACCACTGAGCTAACCCTCTGGCGCGATTATCATGAATTCTTAAGAATTTTCGTAGTAATGAAAGTTGGGCCCAAATGTATTTTCGCTGTCCCCTCCTTAGAGTGTAAACACTCCATTTTGAAGCATTATGTTAGGATCTTCCTTTCCCCAAATCTCTCTCCATTGCGTGTTACCATTTGGGGAGATCTTTGTTAAAGCTGTGAATTTGGTAGAAAGCCCTGTGGCCCTAGGGGCATAGTGAGAGAAAACAAGTGTTTGTTCTTCGGTAGAAGTAACACAGTGCTATGTCTTGAACCTGTCTCCCAAATTCTCTTGTTGATAACTTAATCCCCAGTGCAGCAGTGTTTGAAGGGGGAATTGCTGGAGGGATAACTAGGTCATGACAGCTCTGACCCCCTGAATGGATAAGGTCATTATCTTCAAGTGGAAGATCACAGGAATGGCCTTTGATGGAAAGTTGATTTCAGGCCTGTCCTTCTCCCTGGTAAATGAGGCTGTACTGTCCCGCCCTTCTCATCTAGAGATGATGCAGTATGAGCCCTTCCTCAGCCCTGGGCCTTGGATTTCCCAGCATCCAGAATGGTAAACAGACCTCTCTCCATTATTATCCCAGTCTCAGGCATTCTGTTACAACAGCACAGAAAGGACTGAGACAGATATAATCTGGAACTATTTGTGTAGCTCTTTGTACAGTAAAATTATTTTTGTTCCATTTGCGTCATCAGATCCTTACAATAATTCCAATATAGAAGTGGCCAATATTTAATGAGCATACCACCAGGTACTTTATCACCTATCTTGAAGATAATACGCAGCAAGTACAATGGTCTTATGATACAGGTTAAAAATATTTTCTCCATTTTTAAAATTAGGAAGCTAAAGTTCAGAAGTGTAAGTAGTTTTTCAAAGAACAGATAAGCCAGTGAATAGTAGATGTGAAGGGCAATTTAGGTATGTTGAGTCTGAATTATTGCTTCTATTTTACAGAAACTGAGTCTTAGGGAGGATTGTTTCCCTTACCAGTTTATATAGATAAGGTAGCAAATGTCCAAGGGAGGCCAAGAATTCTAGTCCCTTAGGATTCTGATGAATCCTGTTTTCTCTGCCCCATTCACTCAAAAAACCAGATATTGTTCTAGACACTGGGATACAAGGTGAAAACATAGGTAGAGTCTCTTTTCTCTTGGAATTTTCATTTTCATGTGTGAGGGTAATTGATTAAGTAAACAGATCTTCAGAGACTAAGAAAGCCTAGGAAGTAGTAGAGTGATATAGAAGAGGCCTGGAAAGCTCACTGCCCATCAGTGATCAACACAAGTACTGTGTTTCTTTTTAGGGAACTTAACTGTCATTTGGAAATGGTCTATGTGAAGAGGCCATGGTGAGTTTTCACTGGAGAGAGGGGGAAGAGCTATCTAGGCCATGTGTATAGTGTTTGATATGTAAGTGCTACTCAATAAATATTCACTGAATTTAAGTGCCTTTCTAGGGAACTCTTGTGTTTTCTAAACCAGCTGAGCTGGCCTAGAAATAAAGACCAGACTTCCCATGTCTAGTATTTTTATTAATGTGCTTAATTATTACTTTGGCCTTTCAAATTCCACTAAAAATATTTATCTGGCTGGGTGTGGTGGCACACGCCTATAATCCCAGCACTCAGGAGGCAGAGACAGGAGGATTGCTGAGTTCCAGGCTTGCCTGGGCTACATAGTGAGCTCAGGGCCAGCCTGAACTACAAAGCGAGACCCTGTCTCAAAAAAAAAAAAAATTTATCTGTTACTTTACATTAGGGTAAAAGAAAACGTGTAATCTTTATCAGTGGTCATTGGCTAGATCTGATGTAGGTTTAAATTTGTATTAACTACATATGTATCCAAAGAGAAAGTATGGTGTAAGTTCTGAATACTTCCTGCTTATTGTAAAAAAAAAAAAGACAAAGAAAGAAAGAAAGAAAGAAAGAAAGAAAGAAAGAAAGAAAGAAAGAAAGAAAGAAAGAGAGAAAGAAAGAAAGAAAGAAAGAGAAGTAAAAGGAATGTTTAACAGAAACTGAACTAGAATAAAATGAACTAGGACTACAGTGCTGAACAAACCCTACCAATGAGCTAGGAGAAAACAAATATAAATGAAGTAAAACTATAAACCTGAACAAGTTTAGCATTAAAAGTCTGTAAAGTATGTACGGTTAGTGGTCCCCATCATTCTGAAGTGTAACCTCTCCTAAACTGGCCCTTACTATTCAATGATATCTTGTTTGTTTAGTTTTGTTTTTTACTTTGCTTTCTCATCTAAGGGCAAGCAGTCAGTCATCAAACAGACTTCTGACAGTTCTGAGGACTGAGTCTGCCATGCAGATTTTCTGTCATGTCCTCATTACTGTAACTAGTTCAGATGGTGCTCTCTTTGATTTTTTTCCTATTTGAATCTTTATTGGTACATTATATATGCACATCATGATTACGCTCTACATTGAGAATCTGCACCAGTATATAACATGGCTTAATTCTTATTTTTTCCCCTTCCCCTACTCACCCTACAACCCCTCGCCCCTGTATGCACAACCTTTGTTTCCTTTTATTTACCATCAATGGTTTTCTTTCCCCTCCTTACCCCTAAACCCCATTTCCCTTTGAATATTTACTTTTTCACAATATCTATCATGCATTCTAGAACTCACTTACGTCTTTAGTTTCAGAGGAAAGTTACCAGGGAAAAGATGCCATACTGACACATCTGAGACTGTGTATTTCACTTAGGAGTGTGCCCTCCAGGCAGTCTGTCTCTTCTCCTTGCTTGTAGCCTGCTTTACCTGCCCCGGCCCCAGCCAGGGGGCCACATGGCCCTTCCCCTCACCATCTGGTAGACTTGCTTGAGTTTACTATTCACATTTGATCTTTGTTGAGCTTTACTGAAATTCCCCTTCTACTGAATTCTTTAGCTTTACAACTCTGGAGTTTTCCTGAAATTCCTGTTCTATGATATATTTTCCATCCTGTTTTTTTTTTTTTTTGAACATAGCAGCTCAAACTTTATGCAAGTAAATTTAAGGTGAACTCATCTATAACAAGGAGGAAGCTTTCTATGGAAGAATATGAAATGTCTGTAGCATAAATTAAGGGAAGACCAAGGGGCAGAGCAATTTTTACAACGAAGCAAATTTTCTGTGAGGAGGATGCAAATAAAAACACATATTAAGCCAGGAGTGGTGGCTAACGCCTGTAATCCCAGCACACAGGAGGCAGAGACAGGAGGATTGCTGAGTTTGAGGCTTGCCTGGGCTACATAGTAAACTCAGGGCCAGCCTGAACTACAAAGTGAGACCCTGTCTCAAAAAAAAAAAAAACCCAAAACAAACAAAAAAACTCAACATAAAATACATATTAATTTGCCTTATATTTTCAAGAAGAATTAGTGGAAGAAAGATAGTAAACGTGACTATGGAGAAAGGAACCAGGTGACTGGGGCTGGAATTAAGATTCAAAAGTTTCATTGAATATCTTTCAGTATTTTTTTTTTTTGAGACAGGGTCTCGCTTTGTAGTTCAGGCTGGTCCTCAGCTCACTATGGAGCCCAGGCAAGCCTTGAACTCAGCAATCCTCCTGCCTCTGCCTCCCGAGTGCTGGGATTACAGGCGTGAGCCACCACGCTTGGCTGAGAGATCTTTTGTAAATAAATATCTTTTAAGTTCCTTAAAAATTACTTGGTGGCTTGAATTCTTCTGAAGGATAATCTGAATAAGTTGTTTTTATGTTCCTGTGGTTGCTCAGCATGAACACACCTGGTTGTATTTCCACTGACTTCCAAGGCTACATTGGGGATTATAGAGCCTAAAGCGACATTTTAAAACATATGTGACAGAAATTCATTTAGGAGTGTCTTGGGAACAGTTCTGCCCAATAGGCAGTAATCCTCCAGAGAGGTGAAAACTGAAATTCACAAATATATATACACGTGACATGGAGAAAGATGTCATGTGTTTTGCAAGGCAGCAGACAGAACAGGAGGCATGGGTGTCAACGATGAAGCTAAAGAGAATCCACAGGGCATGAGACCAACTTTGGTGTGAGACCAGCACCGTGGTAGAGTTACACAGGCACTGCTAAGAAGTCACTGCAACTCGTGACACACCTTTACTAATCAAAACACACAGTTATGGGTGCATGCTCCCAAAGAACCAACTTAATTTCTTATCAATATATAATCAGAGCTCTCAAAGTCATATACAATGTTTTAATCTACAGTGATTTTTATTACATAAATAATGCATGTCTTTGCTCAAAATCAAAATAATGGAGAAGTCTAGGGAATAAAACTGGAAAGTATGTTTTCAATCCCTCTCTATGGAGGTAAACACTCTGGAAAAATTTATATGTATACTTTCTTTCTGCACAAACATATAACACACATATGCACACACACACACATACGACTGTGCCATGTTGCCATTTAAACTTTAAACTTTTTAAAAGTCAATTTTTAATTTAAAAATATATCTTAGAAC
The DNA here is from genome assembly GCA_004025085.1 of Thryonomys swinderianus. NCBI lineage: Eukaryota > Metazoa > Chordata > Mammalia > Rodentia > Thryonomyidae > Thryonomys > Thryonomys swinderianus. The sequence goes on from PVIC010027044.1 coordinate 19,167, forward strand.
TTACAATCAAGATAAAAGCACTGAATTTCCTAACAGGAAATATGGAAAAGAATTGCTTTAAAAAGCTACCAACCCACTGCCTCCTAACTTTAGGATTTAAAATCATCATTGGCAATAAAGGAGACAATTTCCTTCTGTTCCACAAATGTTGCAGAATCTGATTCAAAAGCCCTAAATAATTAATTCATATTACTAACTTTAAAATACATTATGTTTATATTTTACAGCTCACTGGGTCCTTTCACTTTATATTAGCTCATTTTATGGAAAATTTATAGGTTAGAGAACTCCTTCTACAATGGAGAAAACTATGGGTTAGAGAAGGTAAGTGGGTTGGATGAAGATACAGTGACTAAATCGGAGAAAACTGAAACTTAGAATTGCTGCTTCTAAATTGAGATTCTCTCCTATAAACTTATGCTGTCTAATAGAATAACCAGTAGATTTATGTGGCCACTGTACCCATGCAATGCAATTGTGTGGCTCAGGAGCTATATTTTCAATTTCATTTAAGTTAAATGTCAATAAAAAATGGAAATAGCATGACATTTTTTTCTTTCTAGATTTGACCCAGCTGTTTTGGTAGAACCAAACTTTCTGTACTGCTGAAAATTTAGTTTTAGAATATTGATATGCTAAGATTCTCATGGACACAGTGGAGTTTGAAGAGGTGAGAGAAAAATATAAACAGAAACATCCCACTAGTAAACCCTTATATCAATTACATCTTATTTTGGATATAGTGGGATAAGTAATAATATAGTTATAGTTCATTTAGCCTCTCAACACAAAGCTGTATGAAAATTTTTAAAAATTAGATGGACTTTGTCTTATACTGGGCAATAGGTTACTGGCTTATAATGTCCTATGAATTCCTTGGCCACAGAAAGAGCTCTCTGAGACTACTGAACTAAGGACTTCTGTTGTTATTGCATAATTTGTTGCTTCACAATATTCTGAAGTATTTCCTAAAATAAAGAGAACCCAAGCCTACAACAGATCAGAGGTAATTTTGTTAACTGCTGAGCACATGTTCTAGCTCTGAGTACATTTCACTGCAAATGAACAAAAAATCCTAAATCATAATTGATAGCTTTGCAGGAAGATTCTCTGCACTTTGATCAAGTTTTGTTCTTTGTGTTTCTGACAAGGTTTGCTTTTCTCCCTGACCTTGGTCACAAGAGGGCTAGAAGGAGCAGTCCCTTGGCGGGCCTCAAAATAAAATGAAAAGGGCCTTCCCACCATGATTCTTGACCTGAAAATTACACTTTACTTTTCCCCATAGTCTCTAAAGACCTATTTCTTTCCCTTCCATCCCCACTGAAAGGCTTACGAAGCCAAATAGGAATGCAAGACACCATGCTTAATCCTGCTAAAAGAAAGATACCATGCCAACTCCTGTTATATGAAATATTTTCTTTAATCCTAATGGAAACACGTTTGTGGATACCACTATAACTCTGTTCTGGCCAAAGTTAAATAGCTCGCCTGTGATCACCTATCTGGAAAGAAGAAATAATGGGTTTTGAGTACCTTTCTGACTCGGACAGATGATATCTACAGTAGCGTTAACTGTGAGGTAGTCATCGGAAGTTGGGGATCTCATTCGGGGGACCTTGGGAGAAGGTTAGATAGTATGTGAAGGTCCTGTTGTTAATGCATTACGTTCCCTCGGGAGAGGATCTATACATTTCATTATGCTACTAAACTATCCCAGCAACCATGACTGGTTCAGCAACTTTAGTTTACAAAGATGCGAATCTTCTAGTGAACTTTGAGTTCCCAAATTGAAGCTGTTAGTAAAAGCCTGAAACTTTAAACAAGAAGAAAGTACAGTAATTTGGCATTCCTTAAACACGATTCCATTATTCAATAGGGAAGGGGCAGATTATGTCGGCTTTGTGCACCCTTATTATGTGGAGTGTATGCTCTTCCACGCTACAAATCCCTCTTTTTACAAAGTAACTTATTTTCATAAGATTCTTTCCACGGTGATGCTTAAAGTGGTTAGAAGTATACTCTGAAGGTAGATATGCCTCTTCCAGGGTGGAGATTTAGCTGGGTGTGGTGGTGCACTCCTGTAATCCTGGCACTGGGGAAGCAGAGGCAGGAGGATTGTCTTGAGTTTGCGGCCAGCCTGGGCTATGTAGTGAGTACAGGGCCAGCCTGAACCACAAAGCAAGACCCTGTCTCAAAAAAAAAAAAATCTGCTTCTTTTTTTTTTTTTTTGGGGGGGGAGGTGTACCAAGGATGGAAATTGACCCTTGTACCTGTGAGGTAGGCAGTGAAACCACTGAGTTAAATCCCCAGCCCCAGTAAAATTCTGCTTCTGCCACTTTATTAAGGATTTGGTCTTGGACAAAGCTTTAAGGCTATTGTTTTAAAGGAACAGGAATACTGTTTACCTCACAGTGTTATTGAGGAGATTAAATGAGATCATGCCTATGAAGGACTTAACAAACCACAAGCTTGGTAAAAAGTACTCTGTGTTACATAAGAAACTATAACATTATTCTCAAAAGCTCTTAAAAGGAAAGTGGGTTAGATCTTGAAAAAAAAGTTTGCTTTAGAAAAAAAGATTAAATCTATTTTGAGTTGCAGTTCAGATTTAGTTATTTGTAGTTGAAGACATCAATAATTTCTTTTAAATTATTTCCCACACATGGATCAAGGGTTACAAATTAATAGTTAAACACATTGAGGGTGTATATTCTTTTTAAAGTGCCCACACAGATATCAATTAAATAGCAAATTAGATATACTTTTGATTTATGTGCAAAGAAGAGAATTAGCACAGTATTAAACAGTTTTAAGCAGCTGGATCGTCAAGTAATTAGGAAACTGTCAAAGCTTGTTATGTTATCTTATAGCAGGTAGTGTTCAGGATATCTCTTGCTGCTTTTGGCTTGAACAGGATGTAGTTAATATATGGCATCAGTCAACAGAGGTTCAAAGGGGATGATTCAATTATGACTCAATAACTTCTTAATTTTAGATTATTATGACATAGGGGAACTGCCTTTGAAAAGAGGCAAGTAAAAGACATTTTATAAATTGCATAAAATTTTAGAAGTAGACAAATTTGAGTGAGAATGTTTACTGTGTTTCTTCAGTGCCGCAGTAAGATAGTAGAGTCTCTACTGTACCCTAGTATTTACATGTATGCACACACACATATGAGACATAGCGACATGGTATATATAAGTTAAATAATAGTTGAACAACAGGTCTGTTCCCCAGATCACTAAAACTAATGTAGTTTGTTAACAAGACTTTTGTCCAAATACTTTAATGAACTGTTTCCAAGATTTATGCCCATCAACTAGAGACAGGTTAAAATAGATGTAGATTTTTTTAGAACAGAATATTACTCAGCCATAAAGAATGATAAATCAGAGACATTTATACTCAAATAAATGTACCTTGAGATACTCATAAATGAAATAACTAGGACACAGGAGTAAATACTATATCATTTCCCTAGTATGAGAACCTGAAGGTGAGGTTCAGAATATATGATAGGTATTATGAAATAGGAAGAAAATGTTCAAAGGGAAAAGGAAAAGGAAGGATAGGGTAACAAAGAGAAGACAAAGAAAAATTTACTGGTTAAAACAAAATAAAATGGAAACAAAACTCATGTATATGCAAGTGGGGGTGATAAGGAAGGCAGAGGAATGGGGAGAAATGAGAATCAAGATATATCACATACAGGTACAAATTCTAAATGTCGAATGGGATCATAATGTATATCTAAAATGTACCAATAAACTCAAAAGGAAAAAAAGGCAATCCATCAATAGAAAAATAATTCAGAAATATGGGGTAAATTAAGTTTTAAAGAGGTATTTTTTTCCTGTAAAATTTCTCAGGAAGACAAGTAATGTGTAAAATAAGTCAAGGGAGTTAGTGCTAAATTATTTGACCAGGGAATCTTATTTTTTCTGTGATACTAGAGCTCAGTGGAATATTCTCTTGAGTACCTTGACATAATGGATGAAAATGTGCAGCCTGGAGTCAAGATATGCAGGGATTTGAGTTCTACCACTTGCTTTTTTAAAAATCATGGGCAGTCCACAGGCTTGCTCATTAATTTATTCATCTCTACCTTCAGGATTGAACCCAAACTTCATCTGAGCAGAGCAGAACTTCTCCTTTTACTCAACAGAATCTTTTTTCCATCTGTCCTTCTGCTCTGTCTTAACAGTACCAGCACTCACTCAGTTGCTCAAGAACCCAAAGGTAACTCTTTATTTTCCTTCATCCTCTGCAGTTTATTCACCTGAGAAATTCGAAGGCTCATCTGCTCAAATATGCCTCACATTCAATCATTCTTTTCTGTTTTCACTGCTACCACCCAGATTTTCCAGTCTCACCACCTAAACCACAAGAAAAGAATGTTCGGAATGTTCTCTCTGCCTCAGCTTTTGCCCGACTTTTATGAAGATCCAGAGAGTTCTCTAAATGATATCAGCTACCTCATGCCAAGTCTCTTCTAAAAGGCTTTCTATGCCTTTCACAAACACCAAAATGAGTTTCTGAGTGAGTATAAATATACCTACGAGGGACATGGAATAAAGCTGCTACAAAGGAACAGTGCCTTTCCACTGCTAACTACGTGCATGACACTGGAATAAGATTTTTTTAAAAAATAGGACACAAACATTAGTAACCATCAAGAAAAGATTGATACATTGAACTTCAGTAAAATGAAATGCTTCTAGTCATCAAAATACATGATTAAAAATGAACTACAGGGCCAGAGGATTAGCTCAGTGGTTCCGGCGCCTGCCTCACAAGCGCAAGGTCCTGAGTTCGATCCCCGGTAACCACATACAATGCTGGGCATGGAGACTCATGCCCACCAGCCATCAACACTACATACCACAGTGCCGGGCGTGGTGGCTCACGCCTGTCATCCCAGCACTCGGGAGGCAGAGGCAGGAGGAGTACTGAGTT
>PVIC010027045.1:0-18314 GCA_004025085.1 Thryonomys swinderianus
TACTCAGTGAGTGTTTTAGTGCTGTCAGCCCTTTAGAATCATTCTACCCTTTTTCACCCCAAATACTCATTTATTTACTCCAGAGACCTTTTTCTTCCTGGTTATTTTGTTCTTACAAACATTTAACAAACCAACACAAAATCAGTTTCCTAAGGGGCTTTCAGATAAACATGGAAAACAGACAATAAAACAGTTGAAAACAGTGGTATCCGATCTGACCTAGTGGAAAGCAGCAGGGCCGAGAGTTTATGGGGAAGGAAGACTCCGCGGGCTTCCCCCGACATCGGTTAGCTCGGCGTCTCTCAGAAGTCAGTCTCAAGCTTGTTACATTTTTAATTCATACTGAATAAAATATCTAAATTATAATTGACTGAATATCGACCAGTTGTTCATGTTTCGCTTAATGTTATTAATCTTTGCAAAATTAAACCACCTCGCAGCTACAGCTGTTCATTAGTCCAGTGAAACATAAATGCAGCTGCCTATGAGGAGAATCGCTACATCAAACATTAATGACATGGACGACAGGCATTTGCGAAATGACAGTTTAGCTCCAAATGAATCCAACCTAGAAGCCGGTGCACTGTTCCCACAGCGGTTTCTTCCACTGACCTACAGCGGTGGTTCAGTCCAAGCTCCTCCCTCCCGCTGCGTTACCCGATTCGCTACAGCTGTGACAGGCTGGTGTCTCTCGCTTTACCGGAGACAGAACAGTCACTATCAGCCGGACAGGCTGTCACTTCCCGTTACTGTGGGTGAACCCGATACACCGCACAACATGAGGCGCCACACGGTAGGGACACCCAGACCAGCCACGGCTTCGTGGTAATAATCAATATAAATTTGGCATTTGACACCAGAATCAATTACTGCAAAAGACACCGTGGAGCCAGTCTTCCAGCATGGGAATCTCTTGAACCCCAGCGAGTCAGGGTGAATAAAGGGGGATAAGTCTGAGAGTCGAGAGATGTCATATCATCCCACGGATGTGTGCCTGGAGGCTCCGATCAATATGACTTTAGAAGAGAAGAGATGTCAGGAGTGTTCAAATTTGAGCATGAATGATGAAAAGGTGTTTAGAGTACCAGCTGGGGAACATCTAAAACTCTTCGTTGGGATGACATAAACAACACGATGTGCTACTATAAACCTTTTGTGGGGTGTGTGCGTGTGTGATTGGATGTTATGTGTACATGGACTTAGAAGACTGAACTCCAGATAACTGAGCAACAACACAGAAAGCTCCCGATGTCAAGTATCATAATTGTAGTCTCTGATGAAAATAGAGCACCACAGAGGGAAAATTGTTAAATATATATGTCCAGTGAGAGGAAAACGTGGGAACTACATTTTAAACTTTTTTTATTTTAAAGTGTTAGACTCATGAGAATCTGAACACTAGTATGAAACTTCCACGTTCCCTTCAGACGGCTTTCCCTAAGAATAACTTACATAAACACGGCAGAATATCAAGCTAGAGAATGACAGTGGCCAACTATGGCGGTAATACTGGTCTCCATTATTCTCATTACGCTCGTTCTCAGAGGCACTCTTTGAAGAATGGTTCAGCCGATCCCTGTGGGAAATTCCACCACCGGTGATCACCAGCACCGCCCTGATGAGGGGTCCTCAGTTTACCTTCCTGTGTAACATCCGTCCCTAACTCCGCCCACTGGCAGCCGACCTGTTGATCATCACTGCAACTTGGCATTCTGAGAATTTTGTATCAGGAGAATAGTACAGTACACAAGCTTTGGAAATTAGTGTTTTTATTCAGCATGATGTTGAAATACATCCGAGTTTATACACGTATCAAGTGATTTTTTTTTCTTTGACTGCTGAATCCTATTCTAGGTGTGTAATGTTGTGCATTAATTTGAATATTTTCCTACGTGTTGGATACTACAGTAAGGCCAAGATATCCCTGAAATTTTATTTTTCTACAGCAATACTCAAGTGAAAGTTTACCAAATTATATAAAATTATTCTGTACAAGAAAATAACAAGCTGGTTTTCGGTGTGATTGTACACTGGTGCGCTTTCTCCAGGCGTATGCGTGTGGCAAAAACCACGATAGATATTTAAACATTGAAAGTGTGTTGCAGTAAAAGGCCCGTTGTCATGGGAACCATCAAGGTCCTTGCTCACTCCAGACCCCGTGGTCCAAGCATTCTTGCCACTCTCCGAAGCAGCTCTGGAGTCCCCTATTGTGCGTGTCTCTCAGTCTCTTGTCCTGGCTGGCTTGATGTCACAAATCCATCCAAAACATCCCCCCTCACAGTCATTTTCATTCTGGGGAAAACCCGAAATGGTACAGTGTCGGATCCGGGCAAAAGATGGATAAGGAGGCCACACAAAGTAGAAGTGTCACCAGCTGGGCTGCTGTTGAATGCACTGAGTAGCGTGATCTTTATCATGACCTGTAAGGTAGTCGTGGAAGAGGACTTGCATGGTGCTTCAGTGTTTTCTAGCGTCATTACCGTAGAGATCCGGACCCTGTCACTCCATCCTGCCTTTATAGTCCCGATGTTCTTTTCCCTCTTCTTACAACCCTAAATTGACCCTACTCCTACCTATTTAGAAACTTACTCTTGTGCTCAATTATCTAATAAGTTTGTTTCAAAACCCAACAATTATGAACTCCATAATTTTATAACTAAGGCACATCGGCAGAATCTCTTATTGTAGATGAAATTACAAGAGTTTCAGTCACATTCAGTCAAATTTCTTTAAGAAGTGTCAGGAAATATTTCAAGCTCTGAGAATTATAAGTGATATCAGCAGAAACCATTCAAGTGTTCCCAAAGCCATTCCAGACAACAGAAGGAGATGGCCATTGGTTGTGAACCAATGAAGTTGACTTACAACAGCAAGTGATGAACCAGTTTTGGCCCGTGGGTTATAGTTTACTGACAAATGGGTTAGAAAATGTCTTAAATATTTATAGTAGAGAATCCAACTCTTGTGGTCTATTTAGATCTTAAATCTTTGGAGCTCTAAGCATACACAGAGCCATATTTTGTGAAGATGTCATTCAAAATAATTGTATTTTCTCTATTTAGGTCAGGGAAAAGACCATATTGGCAGCCATATGAATGCTGTGTATGAAACCGTTGGACAGTTGTAAGGGAATTGGTTCTTTTTCAGAACAGAGACCACCTGCCAGTTTTTACCTTAGTTTGGGAAAAATTTCCCTTTTTTTGGAGAAAACTTGTACAATGCTACTGCTAAAACATTGATTTATTCTTCTCTCTTTATTGGTTCTTCTTTAAGCAGTATAAAGAAATAAAGTTTAGTAGAAATCTGACAAGTAATTTGTTAATGATAAATGTACTTATAAAATTTATTGTAACTGTTTTAAATGTCTTGGTTATTTAGATACAAGTTAACTTTTGATAGAGCCCAAATTACCAACTGACATGCATTGGTTAAATAGGACATCATAAGAATTTTCTTGAAGAACCTAATAAACTGTCTTGATATATAAATCATGAATATTTTATTGTGCTATTTCCTTGGCTCACCAGGTTACCAACTATTATTTGCTAGAATTTATCATCACGCTTTCCAGTTAGTAACATGTGTGAGTCTGACATATCCTTCTTAGCCTTGAAGAACTTATGTTAACTTTGAGAACTCTTGGGTTCTGTATGGTTTCCTTCATATTTTAGCCTAACAGTTATGATAGATTCAAGAGATTAAAAGTATTCTGTAGCCAGGCATGGTGGCTCACTCCTGTAATCCCAGCACTCAGGAGCCAGAGGCAGGAGGACTGATTCGAGTTCGAGTCTTGCCTGGGCTACATAGTAAGCTCAGGGCCAGGCTGAATTACAAACCGAGACCCTGTCTCAAAACATAAATTAATTAATTGAAAGTATTCTGTAAAGATATGAGGAAACATTTTAAGTGCAGTATTGATGTAGCCAGTTTTGATTTTTAAAAGAATATTTCAAATGAAATTTTCAAGAACTGAATAGGAAGGTTAGGAACCTATTAGAAGAGTATTTCCACAGTGAAATTAAAAAATACAATTTGGTTGATTAGAGCAATGTTAGAATAATAAAATGGAATACATTTCAGGACAGATAAGCAGAAATTATTTATTTAAAGTACTGCTAACAATAACTGTATCATGTGTGTTTTATATATATTGCTTAGTATAAAAACTAAAACTCTAGTTTAATCTTCATAGAAATGGGCACTTCTATAAATATTTTATTATGCAAAATTTAGGATTCATTTAACAAACATCAACTTAATAGGGGCTGGATCTCTGGAAAGTGCTCTGTACAGATTCAGTTTCAAACACAGGCATTTCATAAAGACAATGACGGCTAATGTTAACTAAATATGTGTGTATCTGTATAAGTTTAATAGTAATTGGCCTTTAACTTTTACATAAATCCTCCTAAAAAGGGTAAAGAAATGAAGAGAAAAGTAATTCTCAGCTCCTTTGCATGAATAGGTTAGTGAATAAAGATATGAAAAAAGATAAAGAAAGCGAGGCCACTTTGGATATTGTCTTTGTTTTTACCTGAGACACTATTTCTGACTCCATTTTACTAGATCCTCTTTTAATACTGGCTCGGAGAGTCCCGGTGTTTGAGCTTCTGTTTGCTCTGTTCCCATTTTCCCTGCTTTCCCTGGGAGGAAGAGAAGACAGTGGGAATCGAGATATGTCATGTACAGGTGCAAATTCTAAATGTTGAATACGATCATATTATATGTATAAGGCGTACCAGTAAATTCAATAAAAAAAGAAACAAGGCAAATGTGTAATTTCTTGGAAACAATAAAAGAGAAAGGAGTAATGAACGAGACCATGGAAGGCTCACATCTGACTAAGTTTGAGTATCACGAGGGGCATGTTTTCCAATGTTTGCACAGGTTCAGTGATATGGCTGGTGGCGTGGTGAGATCCAAGACCCATGGGCTAGGACTTGTAATAGCAGATTTTAGAACTGGGGGTTTCACTTGAACTGGCTCTGTAAACACCAACACCAACGTTGCACAAGAACTACGAGAGTTAGATTGTGGAATAGATGTAGATCTCAAAGTTTCCTGGAGTAAGAGTGACTTAAGAATGGGAGAGCAGGCAGCATGCAAAATACTTACAAAATGCAAAGCAACAGCAAAAATGATGTTAAATACACTCAGGGTTTAGAATATCACTTTCCAAATCAGAAATAAAATTAGGCTGTTGGCAACAAGCAGTTTTGACAAATCCCCAGTTGGGACCCGAGATGGATTCTTAAGGATGTCCTTGAGACAGGACAAATACATCTTGTTAATGCAGGATGGTGAGATGTCTTTGTCCTAAAAGGGGTTCACATAGACTCTTCTAGAACTTTACTCCTTAAGAAAATAAGAAAGATTTTATTAAAACAGATGCGTGCTGATATTTCCGTATTTGAATTATATATGGATATTTAGTGAAATGGGGTGTCTATTTATTCTTAAATATCAAACATTAATTGATACACGTTTACGAATTAAACTTCATATAAAATATCTAGAGCTAGAAAATGCTGAAGCATTTTTCACCATTTTTAGTTCTTCTGTGCATAAACGTAATTAGCAATGTGTTTTACGCGTGTAGGTCCAGCTAACATGATTGCATAATTATTTTGAAGTTCCAAATATAGTTATTTTCCTAAGCTAAAAGGAAAAGCTATGGGTTTTGTGTTCCTTTGACTGTGTGTTGCAGGCATTAGGGAGAAAAAGCACAATAAATCATTAAACCATATATACATCTCAGTGAGCTGTCAGAGCCTGGGCAGCCAAGAACCCGGCATGAGCTGACCTACTTCTAGTTTGGTTCAGGTTCCCTTTCCATCTCACTTAATTACACCTTTAGAGATGACACGCATTTGTTTATATAAAGAATAAAAAAAGCAAAAAAGAAACTTTTTTCTGAGCAATTTTGATGACCTTATGTTCCTTGTGATTTTCTCAGTTTTTGGTACACAACTATTTCATTTTGGGCTTTGAAAAAGATTCTTTTAAGTTTGCTATTCCTTCATAGCTACTTCATTTTCTGTGTCAGAAAAGAAAAAAAAATTAACTAGGGGAAATGGCCATCAAGTCAATGCCAGGCTTATCAATGTCACTTTGTTCCCAAGAGAGATGATTTTCTATTGTTCCCTAAATATCAGCTGTACCCAAGAAAGAGCATAAACAAGCTGACCAATAGAAAGCACCAGAAGACTAGAAAGGGTGAATTAGATTCCCTTCCATTATTACTACAGAGCAAGTAGCTTGCCCTGTAGGTTCTTCTGTAGAAATATCTATCAAATGGGTATTACAGTAATGCCCTGTCCCACTGTACATGGAATTAATAAAACACTTCTAAAAATGTGACTCAGCAATGACATACGTGCAAAATGTTATGCTGTGGTGACAAAGCAAAGTTTTACTAGGAAACTAAAGAGTATAAGATTCCATATGGAGAATTGTTTCTACGCTGTACATAGTGCTATGTACAAAACAGAAAATAAAGAAAAAGGAGATTATGGAAGTACAAGTGTAAGAAACATGTTGTTTTGGTCAGTCAATACTTGACTCCTTAATATGCTCAAGTATTAGGCAGTATTCTGTACTAGTCAGGATGGGGTACACTCTACTATAATAGTGGATAACTCCTTAAAAATTTATGGCTCAGAAACACTCCTTTTTGTGATGCCCTCATTTAAAATCAAAGCCAAATGCAAATGTAGTTTGTTTTATGTTTTTTTGTCTGTTTTTTTTTTCAGGACCAGAGATCAAACTTAGGACTCCGCACTTGCCAAACAAGCACAGTGCCACTGAGCTATATCCTCAGCCTGAGAAATGTAGTTTAAGCAGTCCTCTTCACCTTTTGTAAGTGCCCTATTTTGAACAAATGGGTCTGTAACTTATCGTCCAGCTGAAACAATGGAGAAGTCCCTTTAATTTGCTAAATAGAATTCAGAGAAGTAATAAATAGTATCTGCCTTCCTTTATGCAAAATTAAAGACAGCCCAGTGAGATGCAAAGAAATTTAGAAGTAGAGTTTAGGTCTCCACATATGATAAACTCATAGTATCATGTGTCATAATTACACTGGGAAATATAGTTACCAGAAGTAACAGGAGAGATGAGTTTAAATAACATATTATTTAAGACAATATTGGTGAACAGCACACATGTAGAAATACAAATCAATACTTTAAAAATTTGAGGTGAACTAAAATCTTTGCAACTCAAGTGTTTCCGCTGTAATATTTTGTTTGTTTCCTCCAGTACTGGCATTCAAACTTAGGACCTTTACCTTTCTAGGCAGCTGTGGTGCCACTGAGCTAAATCCCTGGCCCTCCACTATAAATTTAATGGAAATATATACTGTCTAGTAATGTTAAACCTTAAATGACTTGACGTAAGTCCATGTTAATAATTTAAATTTCAGTTCTTGTAATACGCTTTCCTGTATCAACCAGCATTCATCACTGTATTGGTTCTTCTGTTTTTATTAGGCAGGATCAAAAGCTTAGGAGCTATATTCCTCAGAGTCACATCTATCTAGAGTTCTACGTATGATTTATGTTTTGCCCTTGAGATGCACTAGCATGAAATTTTGAAAGATACTGTGAACAACATCTACTTCCCCATCATCAGGGCTAAGTGGGTCTCCAGGTCCTGTTCTGCAGTAGCATTGGTCCTTTTCTTGTGTAACTACTTAGTACTGAAAGTCAGTACGCAGAAGGCCTTGAGTGCTTCTCGTATACAAACAGTAAAATCTCTTCTCAGGAAATGTGGTTACAAAAGAAGGAACGATGACCAACAACATCTCATCTAAAAATGATCTCCATAGTCCAAGGAGATGCTAAAGTACACAGAGAGATGTGGAAAATGTCTTTAAGATGAAGGAAACAGAACCAGAAGGTCCTCTGGGTGAGCCACATGAGCCCAGTGTATTCAGTCTCTCCCTGAAAAGCATTTTTGCCAGTGGTCAGGAGACATAACTATGGAATATGAGTCAGAAAGATGGACTATTTCTGGTTTTGAAGATAGATGAAGGGGGTCATGAGTCAATGTCTATTTGCAAACAGCTTCTACGAGCTGCAAAATGTAAGGAAATGCATTCTCCTCTATACCTTCCAGAAATAAATGTAGCTACTATGGCTCAGATCTAACATGCACCCCTGAATCCTACATGTTCAGGGACAGTAACTGGGGGAGGGCATTAGATCATTGGGGTGCTATGCACCTAATCCACCAATGTATTCACAGCCATGCATGCTGTTAGGAGATGTCTCTGCTTGTTGGAGCAGTGTCACTGGGTGCTGACCCGGAAGGACATCTTTTTGCCCCGCCTCCTCCCTTCTCTTTTGCTTCCTGCTGGCCATGAGTTGAGAAGTCAGCCCCTTCTGCCTAGAGCCCGCCCACATAGGACTGAATTTTGAACTGTGAGACAGAATGAACTTCTTAAAATGGTGCCATCAAGGGTTTCTCCCAGGGATGGGAAAGTAATTTAAAACCTGCATCACTAACATCTTAGTCTTAATGAGATTAGTTTACACTTCTGAATGCAGTAACTGTAATACAGCAAATTTACATTGGAAGTCCTAAATTTGTGCTAATTTGTTGTAGAGGCAATACCCCAACATAGGTCATTTTCCCATTCCTAATAAAAGTACATGTTATCAGCTTTCTGGAAATTATAAACGGGTCTAGGTTGTTTGAATTTCACTTTTTGTACATAAATCCAAGATCCCTTTGTGTTTTAGTAGGTAATTCACCACTTGGAAGATGTTTAGATTTGATAATCTTATCACATCCGTCAGAGTGCTGAGTATGTCTGTGAGTGGTAGGAGGCAGGGGTGAGACAGTCATTTAAAATAATGAGGTTCGTGGGAAAACAGCAGTCATCCTATAGCTGTTAGCCTCGAGAGACTTATGTCAAATGTGGTAGACAGACTGTTCTTGCAGCCTTCGTGAGCTATGGGGACTTTATTTTTCCAAATACTCAAACCAGATATGCATCTCTACTATTCTCTGCTCTCCAGATAAAATAGCTGAGTGTGAGAGCGATGCTATAGCAGAATATTAAAATAATGCCGTCAAATAAATCACCTGCTTCGTATACATATTTAAAGTGCAGCAATTCAATTAGCATTTACCCATAGTTCACTGGTTCTGGAGCGGCCCTTTCCTCCTGAGCCGCCTGAAGAGACAAGGTGCTTTTGTTAGTTAATGCCCAGTGTAATTAGTCTACACTGAAACATTGATTTTACATTAAGGAAGATAAATGCTGATGTATTGGCATCTGAAAGTTGTTTTCACAAAGACTGACAGTTTTCAGATAAAAAGACAATGTGCTGTCACTGGACTATCACTGCTCTGCCAGCCCCGGACGTGTGTTATTTCTGCATGGACAGTGCCCACTGCAGAGAGCGGGACCCTCCTGTGCCGCCAGAAGAGGCCAGGTCACAATCTCTGTGTCTGGATTAAATCAACCCGTAGCTCTACTTCCCTCTGTATCTGGAACTGTCACAAGCCCACCCCCATTTTGTTCTTCACATTTTATAACCATAATCTCTTCTTGGGGACTCAGAGGAAGATTTTAATGGCATAGCATGAGCTCTCCTCACATGCTTCGAATGCCTTTTGTAACCTCGGCTATGTTTATATATTGGATCCCTTGCTAATACCAAAAAAGAGCAAGAAATAATCGAATCAATGGTTTGATGACTTTCATTATGCTCTTTCCTTTCTGTCTGTGTGTGTGAGTGCGCGCGCGAGCATGCATGTAGTGTGTGTGTGTGTGTGTGTGTGTGTGTGTATTATGCTCCGGAGTAAAATGGTTGTGATTTTGCTTTACAACCCTTTATTAAAATTAGATTATTTCCTTGGGATATTTAATAGTTAACACAAAAATCAAGTTCTCTAGAGCAACAGCTCATCATCAATAAGGTACAGTGACCAAGACATGCAGTGAACGCTTACATTTTAAAAATCCTACCAGAGGGGCCGCCGTTTCACGAGTCTCCATCGTTCTGGCCACTGTGGAGCAGCTCTGAGGTCTTTAGCGAGGGTCTTTCCAGGGGGGACAGAGGTACCGTGCACCCCGCTGACCGCCGCCCGTGCCTTGGGAGGGCGGCTCGCAGCGCGCCGGGGTGACCCCGCGGCTCCTGTACCGGGCCTGCGCCGTGTGACTTTTGCTCTCGCCAAATGCCGAATGACCCTGAAATTGAAAAGTTTCACACGGATGTAGGCCACAGACGCACCTGTGACGGTGCAGATCATGACCCTGGCAGGACGGCTCCCTCCAGTGCCACAGTGGCCATCACAGGCGACTGAGCGAGGCCAGCCACCCTCGGACGCACAGAGCTGCCTTTCACGACCTCCAAGTCCGCTGAACTTGCACATCATAACGGGCGGTCCCAGGCATTTGCGTATTAAAGTATGTATTATGGAACAGACATGCAATACTGGAATAATTCTGCCTCACATATTTCTTTAAAATAGTGACTTCCTGGCAGTGCTCGAAAATTTCTATTAATATTTTACCATTATTTCCCTCTGCATGATAAAAGGAAGTCTGTATTATCACAAATGTTTTGTGGCCAAAATGTCTAATTTTATCAACAGATGAATATGTAACAAAAATTATATCCTCTTTAAAAATAGCAGCTAAATCAATCATACTAAAAAATATAATCACAACAAAAATGTGATAATAGCACACTAGCAATTTGCTGGGAAATGTGAAAATAGGGACAAAGGCTGACTGTTCAAATTTTTGGGGTTTAGAGTTAAAAATAGTATTATATTTTAACTCAAACCTACACTGGCTTCTAAATCAGAGTGTAATGAATGGACGTCCAGGCCACAAAACACTACACTGTGCCCTCTGCTGTTCCCTGTACAGCGAGACTAACATTTCTATTCTTTCTTTCTTTCTTTCTTTCTTTCTTTCTTTCTTTCTTTCTTTCTTTCTTTCTTTCTTTCTTTCTTTCTTTCTTTCTTTCTTTCTTTCCTTCTTTCATGTGTGTTTCTGTGTGTGCAGTACCAGCGATCAAACTTGGGCCCTTGTTTTGCCAAGGTAAATGAGGTTCCACTTGAGCTAAACCCCCCGGC
Source organism: Thryonomys swinderianus (assembly GCA_004025085.1). Taxonomy (NCBI): domain Eukaryota; kingdom Metazoa; phylum Chordata; class Mammalia; order Rodentia; family Thryonomyidae; genus Thryonomys; species Thryonomys swinderianus. The sequence continues at coordinate 11,098 of PVIC010027045.1, forward strand.
CCACATTGCTATTCTTGACCACTAACCATCCACTTTTCATTTTAAGCTGAATTTGTAACCCTTTCCAGTTCTATCTGAAGGAAGCATCACATGATCTTTGCCAACATACTATGATAACTAATCGGTTTAAATTGGTTCAGTCATTTTCTTTTCCATTGACGCTGAATACCAGTTAATGCTTTTATTAGCATTTTGCTTTCCGTGAAAATGAGCATATTGGTACAAGCACATTAAGTTATTTACAGGATCGTCCAAGAATAAGTGCAAGAACCCTACTAAGTTGTACTGTAGGAGGTAAGATATAAAACTATACAGTTATTAGGAGTAATCTACATTACCATAGGAAATACAGCCATGACATCTCTATCTTTTCATGACATCTCTATCTTTTCATTAGATATAATATACTATTAAAATGAATCCTAAATAGTACTGATATATAAATAAGCAAGTACAGAACTATATTTAAATCTTTCAATTTATAGCAATAAATGATATTATAAATATCATTGTTATTTTCACATCATAAAAGATAAACAGTATCAAAATACCAGCAAGTATATAAATTCTATTCTGAATAAAAATTAGATCTTTGTTTCTGACATGTGGACCTAGTTCTTGGTGAGGACAATAGATGTGTTTAAGAGGTTGTGAACTTTGCTGCTAGAGAAACACCTGAAAAAAAGGTGTGTTTAGAAAGGGAAAGTCAGAGGGGGACCCCGTCTCCGCTACCCAAGTTCTGCGCTTCTGGTTTTGAAAACCAGTTTCACTTTGTAAGATCATTCTTGTGTAGTACTCAAACATGGTAACCACTGCTTACCTCACAAGACTCTGCAATTATAAATTTATTATGAAAATACACACTGTACTTTCATCCAAATGCTGAGAGACGTTATTTTTGAAAATCACCAATATGTATTTAAATTTAAAAAAATATCATAGTAAGGCTCACTCCAGGTCTAATTTTTCCCTTTACAGTTGCTCATGAGCTATGTCAATGTGAGCATGTTACTGAGTGATGAACAATGTTACCTCACAGACCTCATAGGTATGAAATAGGACGTCCTACACCTCCATTTTCCTCTCAAGAAAAACAGTCGTCTTTTCCAGTGGTGTTCCTGTCCTTATGATTATCATTCACCCACAAGCACGTTCTTCAGTGTTTCTGACTTTGACAGATACTGGACCCAGCATTTGTCACTGGGTCCCCAACATCCCCACGATGACTTGCGCCTGAGAAAGTAAGTAAAACCAGGGCAACGTGGCTCCCCCGGGATTTCCTTCTCACCCCTATAATTTAGTGACTTCAAACAGAAGCTACATATCAATATATTTAAGAGCAGAACAATTTGATGGTATCAGCCTAAGGGCATCCCATTTTCCAGGCTCCATTTTACTGATAGTGGCTAATGGTGGAAATAACCTTTATGAAATTCATAGGCTATAGCTCTGTTTCATTATTTTCACTCCTTATACGTGCAGCTCTGGAAAGCTAAGATGAAATGTTCATTAGTACCTTCAGAAGCATTGTTTTTCTCTTGGATATTCGTTAATTGGAATCCTGGATAGAGATAATAATAGCTTTCTGCTTGCACTGGAAACGATTCCCTTTTCAGCCTTTTGTATGAGATTTCAGCTTCTCAATACCAACTGCAATAATGTATTTATGAAATCCGTATCACCTTTTGAAAAGCTAAATTTAGCAAGAGCATTGCAGGTCTATCTGGAGACTGCTTCCCAGTCCTGCGTAGCGATGTTAGGGTTTAGGATAATCAATTATTGCTCTCTCTGGAAAAGCAAAAGTGCTGAAGAGGCCTTAAAGTCTCAGCAGGAGCGATTTTACTCACAATGAAGGAAATTACAGCCATTATGGATATCAGTTGCTGTGCTACAATTCCTCTAAAAATATAGATTGTGGAAAGAGGAGCTCGACTTAAAGGAAAACAATGTTTAAAGGCCGAACAGTAAAGCACTGAAGCTATGTTTTAAAAATTAAAACTAAAATGATGTTTAATGTCCGCTGCTTAGTGGTGTTCAGTGGGGACCAAGTTTTCTAATTCAGCAGACAGACACCTCAAAGCACTCGGCTCCCTGTAGGTCATAGATAATTTGCTTAGGAAAAAAGAACGGTTAAGTAACGAAGATTTATAACGCAAGTACTAAGGTAATGTTGTAGTACTCTAATTGTCCTGTTCGGTAGCCTGGTACAATTTAAACTGGAGTGAGACTCTTAATAGATTTATAAGTCAGTAACTTCACCCTGATTCTAAGAAAAGATGTTCCCGTTGAAATGCTATGCCATTTCTAAGGTTTGTGGCATTTATGACGCTCATAAAACTGTAGAAACAGAAAATACCAAAGGAATTTTATAAAACCAGCCTTGAGGACCAACTTAAAATGAAACTGCCTTGGCCAGTTTTTTTTGAAGGCACGTGAGAGCCAGGAAGGAGGTTCCATGGAGGGTCCCTGGCACCCGCCTCCCCAGAGGCCCTGGTTCTTTGTCGTTCGTCCCCTCAGTCCTCAGGTTTCATTCCTTCCTCTAGCACTCTGAGAGTAAGTGATTTCTTTGGAGAGTACTTTTTACAAGTAAAATTTTTGCCTAAGTACTGGGCGGTGGCTCCTTTGCTGATTATCCGTGCCGACGGCATTCCTTCAGGCAGACCAGAAAACCGACAGGTGGGGGCCAGGCATCCTGGGCAGGTGTGCACTGCCTTGCGTGGAAGACATTTTTAGTTCATGAAATTCAGCTTTATGTTTTGCTTTTTGTTGTACTATGCGTTTTCCTTGGGGGAGGTATGCACTACGTGGCTAACATTTATCTGCACTGCTAAAACACAGTGATCTGAAAACAGGACTTGTAATACGTAGGTAGAGCATTTCGCAAAGTAGAAAGAATAAGAAAAGATTTCAACACGAACACATGTCCCAGCACTATTTACTGAAAAAAAATAATTTCCATGTGTTAAATGTCATAATAAATTAGTAAAAAGTGGAATCATTAATAGTAGATTATAAACATTTCAGAGAGCACACGAAGTGAAATGCAAGGTAAAATGTTCATCTTGGCCCAGCGGGGCGGCTACAGTGTAATGCCATCAGCCGGGCGACTTGCGCAAAGCAGCTGTGCTTCTCTAAGCCGCAGAGTCTCGGAGCCAGCAGGCCCGGCCCGGCCGCCCTTCGCGGCTCACCGCCCGATGGCTTCTCCCCTGTCGTCCCATGCGATCAGGGACGCAGCGTGGCCCTCCGGAGTCCCCTACCATGAGACTCTTCCAGTCACCTGTCTCAGTATCTCAGTCGCCTCCTAAATCTCTGTCACCTGACCACACCACACAATTCAGTATGCTGTTGCCTTTGTTCAAAGGCAACCTCTAGCTTTACTGGGGTGTAACTGACAACCATGTATATATTTACAGTCTACAACATGATTTGCTATTCGTATATATTCTGAGATGATTACTTCAGCTGCTCACTGTAGCGTATCTATCTCCCGATACACGTTTTACGTTTTACTATGGTGAGAATACATAACACTTCTTTTCTTAGTAAATTTCTAGTATATGATAATTGTTAACTATAATCACAACATGTTACCTTTTCCACAGTTGATATCTGTATAACTTGTTTTTTACATTTTCATCCCAAATCTCTGCATTTCTTTCCAGTTCTCAACGCCAGGGAACCGCTTTTGTGCTCTAATGTTTTTGTGAGTTTTATGTTTTTAGATTGTACCGATAAGTGGCCCTGGAGAAGATTTACCTCTCTGTGTTTGGGTATTTCATACAGCACAATATCCTCCAGGCGTATATGTTTTTGAACCAATAGTATTTAATCTTTTTATGGCTGAATAGTATATCATTGTGTGTTAGGGTATATTACATTTTCTTTATCTCCTCTTATATCAACAGGTACGGATATTGTTAACATGCCCTGAGTACTGGTACTTGCACTATTATCAAAATTAGAGTGCAGATATTTGTATGACATAGTGACTTTCTTTCCTTTACAGATATATGTCCAGAGTTGGATTGCTGGATAATATAATATTTCATTTAAAAAAAAAACACTTTGAGAGAAACCGCCACAGTGCTTTCCATAGCTTAAATCCAGTGGATAAATGTTCCATTTTCTCCACGTCCTGATCCACAGTTGTTACATTTGGTTTTGTGAAATATACACACTGGAAATGTATCCGGTGGCGTCTCCTTTTGGTTTTGATTTTCGTTTGCAAGCCCTTGCAGACTGCTGATGGAGAAGATCTCTGCTACAATTTTTTGGCCATTTATATTTCTTTGGGAAAAAATGTTTCAGTCCTTTTGCTGATATTTAGCTCCATCCATCTGTTTGCTGTTGAGTTGTACGAGTTCCTTCTATATTTTCCAGATAAAATCCTTATAGAACATATAATTTATGGCCCTGCTGCCCTGGCCATTGGTTGCCTTTTAACTTTGTTCATTATTTCTTTTTCTGCACAGAAACTTTGAACAGGTTGTAGTATCTTCATTACTTTGCTTTTGCAGCTTGGAGTTGGGCTTTCGTGCCCATGAATGATCATTACCCGAAATGAAATTCTATAGCTTCTCCTCTGTTACTTCTCTCAGCAGCTTTGGTGGCTTTAGCTTTGCATTTCTGTCATTAGTTCCTTTGAAGCTTATTTCTATATATGGCGAGGTAAAGTTCTACCCCCGCATGTCAGCCTACTGATAGCCAGCTTTACAAACACTATTTCTTGAAGAAACTACACTCACTTCCTGTGTATTTTGCGTTGCTTTCCCAAAGATCACTTCAGTGAATACTTATGAGTTCGTTTCTAGTCTTCCTATTCTGTACACTGTCTATGCATTTTTTTAATCCAGTAACAGATGATAGCTTGGAAATCAGAAAGAGCAATGCACCCCTCTTCACCCTTATTTCAATAGATTGCTTTTGTTATTCAGGCTTTTGTGGTTTCAGGTGAATTTGGGATCATTTCTTTTCTATTTCTGTGAAGTATGCCACTGGATATAGTATATAAATTGCTGTAAATACATAACACACTTTGAGTCATATGAACATTTTGGCAATATATTTCCCAACTCACAGCTGCGTACAGCATACCTTTCCACTTATGTGGACCTCTTCAACTTCTTATGCAAATATTTTCAGGATTCAGAGTTTCACCCCACACTTACATTTACTACCATATGTGTTTTTTTCTTATTTAAATGAGATTATTTTCTTAATTTCATTTTTGAATAGTTCCTTGTTGGTTTATAGAAAGTAAGTTTTAGACAGTAATTTTATATCCTGCAACATTACTGACTTTTAAATAATTAATCTTAATGGTTATTTGATTAAGAATTTGGGCATACCTGTGTATAAATATATGTCAAGTTCAAACAGAAAATAGTAATTTTCTTTCTGAATCGGGTTCTTCTTATTTATTTATTCTTTTTTTTTTTGAGATTAGGGTCTTGCTTTGTAGTTCAGGCTGGCCCTCAGCTCACTATGTAACCCAGGCAAGTCTGCAACTCAGCAATCCTCCTGTCTCTGCCTCCCGAGTGCTGGGATGACAGGCGTGAGCCACCACGTCCGGCATTGTGGTATGCGGTGTTGGTTGTTGGTGGGCGTGAGTCACCACGCCCAGCGTTGCGTGTGGTTACCGGGATCGAACTCAGGACCTTGCGCTTGCAAGGCAGGCGCCGGAACCACTGAGCTAAATATCTGGCTCTTATTTACTTATTCTTGCACTAGGGGAAAGGAAGTGGCCAGTGAGGGCATCTTGGTCTTGTTCCTAGGTGACAGGGGGTCTCTCGGCTTTGTTTGGTTTTTATCTGTCGAGTATGACATTATCTGTGAGCTTGTCATATATGGCCTTACCAACTGAGAATAAGTCTCAAACAGGTTTCTCAATTTTTTTTTTTTTTTGCCTTTTTTCAGTTTTGGGGAATTCAGTTTGAGATACACATGTTGCCTTTTATTTTTAATTTTTATTTGAGACAAGTGTTATTAATTTACTAAAATTCTCAAGCTTCTTAAATTATTCTAATAAGAAAGATGTTAAAATTGTAAATGTGTTTTCTATATCTGTTAATATAACCATACAGTTTGTTGCTCACTGACTGATATATATATTTTGAGCCATCCTTAGCCCCTAATTGTAAATTACCTGATTGTAGTGTGGACTAATGTGCTGCTAAATATGATATATTATTGAGGATTTTCACATCTGTGTATCAAGAATGCATGTAGGTGTCTTTTCTTGTGACATCTTTTTCTAGCTTTGACATTAGGTAATACCAGCATTATAGAAAAGATTTGAAGCATCTTTGATTTTTGGAGGAGTTTAAGAACTACTATTAAACATTCTTCAAGTCACTGGTACAATTCAACAATGAAGCAATTAATAAATACACAGATTCAGCCTCCACACTCCAACTGACCAGTTGACATTTTCTATTTCTGAGTGATTAGGATGGTAGTTTGCATGGTTCTAGGGATGTATTCATTTCTTCTAGCTTATCCAAGTTGTTTTTAGGTAATTGTTTACTACTGCCATTAATCATACTTTGTATGTCTATAGTATCAACAGTAAAGCCTCTTTTTCCTTACTCTTTTTCTGTTTTGTAAGGTTTGAGATTAACATTATTTGCACAGTCACTGCAGAAAGCTGATAAACTCTCATCATACACAGCTTGTGACATGAAGCTACCCTCAAGGACTCAAGCTATTGTTAGCTGCATAAAAAGGATACCACAGAAATTAAGAGAGAAAAATAATTTGAAAGTCAAGTGACAGTGGAGGCTTTAGACTGCATATTTTTCTGAAGCATGCAGTTCATAAGCTTGAAAAGTCACCTTCATATAAATGTGCATTTTCCCTAATAACCTCAGTCCTCAGTTGCCACTCTTCAGTTATCTTTTTATGTTTCCCTCTTTCTCCCTCTCATCCAGCCTCCATGCCTGTCCCTGTGCCCCTGTCTCTCTCTCTGTCTCTCTCTCTTCTCTCTCCGTCTCTCTCTCTGTCTCTCTCTGTCTCTCTCTCTTCTCTCTCTCTGTCTCTCTGTCTCTGTCTCTCTGTCTCTCTTCTCTCTGTCTGTCTCTGTTTCTCTCTGTCTCTGTCTCTGTCTCTCTCTCTCTGTCTCTCTCTCTGTCTCTCTCTGTCTCTGTCTCTCTCTCTCTGTCTCTCTCTCTCTCTCTCTGTCTCTCTGTCTCTCTCTGTCTCTCTCTGTCTCTCTCTCT
>PVIC010027046.1:0-24013 GCA_004025085.1 Thryonomys swinderianus
AAAAAAAAAAAAAAAAAGAAAAAGGAATAGTGTGGGTGGGTAGGGATATGGGTACAAATGAGAATTAATTTGTGTCATATATTGGTACAAATCCCCCAATGTTATGTGTGATTGTGAGATGTATATAAAATGTACCAATAAAGAATTCAGGTAATAAAAAAAGGAATAAATAGTATGATAAGTTGAATTTTACATTTTTTAAACTTGATTAAAGCAGAAATTATAAGGTTGCAATTTTGTTCTTTAATTTTAAAACAGGATCTCATTAGATTGCCCAGGTTTGAATTAAATTTGGGGTCCTCCTGCTCACTTGCCCAGAGTGCTGGGATTATGGGTGTGTGTCATCACACCTACCCATATCTATCTGCAGTAGACAAAAGAGATGGGAATGCTAATAATTCTCTTTTCTGAAAAATTGCAGATAGACTGTAGAGAATAGATAGGGTAAAAAAAAAAATAGGGTCGGGTCAGAGGGTTAGCTCAGTGGTTCCAGCGCCTGCCTGGCAAGCACAAGGTCCTGAGTTCCATCCCCGGAAACCACATACAATGCTGGGCTTGGAGACTCATGCCCACCAGCAATCAATACCACATACCACAGTGCCGGGCGTGGTGGCTCACACCTGTCATCCCAGCAATCGGGAGGCAGAAGCAGGAGGATTGCTGAGTTCAAAGCTTGCCTGGGCTACATAGTGAGCTCAGAGCCAGCCCAAACTACAAAAGCGAGACCTTTCTCAAAAAAAATAAAATAAAATAGGGTCTTAGTGGATAGAAATGGAAAGGGAATGCATTCCAGGTAGAATGAATACTAGGAGTATTTGCAGAATTTGAAAAGCAACAGCTCTTCTCAAGGAATAGTGGGAGTGATGGAATCCAGTTATTGAGAACCCGTTATTCTAAGAGCTGTATGCACTAAGACAGGAGGAGGAACCAGATTGAGAATCACTTTGAACTTGAAAGGGTTAGTAGTTAGACTTATGGTAATAGGGAAACATGTAAATGTTCTTTTGTAAGTATTTTAATGGCTATAACATTAACTGTGTGTTCTATAAATCATGAATATTAGCCTTTTAAGAAAACTTACATATCTACCTAATAACAAACACCTGTCTTCCCACATACACATGGGTAGGTAGGTAGAAGCACTATTATTGGTAATTGTTACATTTTACTCACCGAGTTGCACAGGAAATGAACATCTAATACACATGGGTTTTGACTCAACTGACTGTGGCGGACACAGAAGACAGTTGACGCTGCCCTGTACCCTTTGTGGTTGCCTACACAGTCTGCCCTTGACTACCGTACAGTTGAGTCATGAAAAATAGCAGTAAAAAAATCACACAGTAATTTTGAAAGTCTGCAGCCTTGTGTTGCCACATGACTAGCTGTCCAGGCCCCATGTGGCCCATAGTTCACAGATTGGACATGCCTGTTACAATGGTTATAGAAATATTCGGCTAAAAGAGACTAGTATGAATTGGTCTATGTAAAATAAAGAACAAATTAAAACAATCGCCATAACCTTACCACTAGGAAGTGATTGCTGGTGACATTTGATGTGTTTCTTGGCTCCCTTCATTCCCTTCACATATGGATGTTTACATGTATAGTTTTGCCTGTACATATACATGTCCCTTAAAACATAACTAAAACCAATTATATCTATGTATCTGTATTTCTCATTATAGTTTTAGTCTGTGTCTTTTTTCATTTGTCTTAAGCATTTTCCTTTGTCATTAAAAATCTTTACCACTGGGGCCGGAGGATTAGCTCAGTGGTTCCAGTGCCTGCCTCGCAAGCGCAAGGTCCTGAGTTCGATCCCCGGTAACCACATACAATGCTGGGCGTGGAGACTCACGCCCACCAGCCATCAATACCACATACCACAGTGCTGGGCGTGGTGGCTCACGCCTGTCATCCCAGCACTCGGGAGGCAAGAGACAGGAGGATTGCTGAGTTTGAGGCTTGCCTGGACTACATAGTGAGCTCAGAGCCAGCCTGAACTACAAAGCGAGACCCTGTCTCAAAAAGAAAAAAAAAAAAAAACTTTGACACTGAAGATTTTTGAATAGGAAGCATTGGTGTGTAGGTTACAATCAAATAATGGAGATCAGAGGTAGCAAGTTGCTGTAAAGTCTAGGATTGAAGGGTGGAGAACTTGAGTGGATGAGGATAGTGCGTGTGAATGGAAGTACAACAGTACATGTTTTAGCTTTGTAATTTTCAGGACCAGGTAAATGTCTGAGTATATATTAGTGAATAAACTGAAATTAGAGTTTACCATGATGCTTTGTGCCTAATTACTATAAAGGGAAGTCAGAGGAGACAAGATACTTGGTTAAAAAAAAAAATCACAAAACTTATATGTCCCTTCCTAGGCAAGACATCCTTATTTTTAGAAATAAATAGAAAAGCCATTTATCAAGGTTGAACTTGTTAACAGAGTGAAACCAATATCAAGTCATATCAATTAGGCAACAGGTAATATTTTATTTAGAGAAAACTAAGTCATTTGATTTCAGGGTAATGGATTTATGAAACAGGACATTCATAACTTCAGATCTTTAAGCCTCTAGGTGGAATGACTTAATTTTATTTATTTATTTATCTATTTATTTTTATTGGTACTTTAGATATACACATAACAATTACACTCCACATTGAGAATTTGTACCAGTATATGACACAACTTAATTCCATTTTTCCTCTTCTCTTACCCACCCTACCACCCCTGACCCCTATAAACACAAGCTTTGTTTTATTTATTTATTTATTTTTTGAGACAGGGTCTCACTTTGTAGTTCAGGCTGGCCCTGAGCTCACTATGTAGCCCCAGGCAAGCCTTGAACTCAGCAATCCTCCCGTCTCTGCCTCCGGAGTGCCGGGATGACAGGCGTGAGCCACCACACCCGGCACTGTGGTATGTGGTATTGATGGCTGGTGGGCGTGAGTCTCCACGCCCAGCATTGTATGTGGTTATTGGGGATTGAACTCAGCCCTTGTGCTTGCTTGCAAGCAGGCACCGGAACCACTGAGCTAACCCTCTGGCCCCGTTTCCTTTTTTTTTAACCATCAATTTTTTTTCTGACCTTATTATTTACCCCTAAACCCTATTTCCCTAGAATGACTTAATTTTTATAATTTCGTCTATTTTAGTGCTTTTTCACTTGGATGCTACATAGATACTTAGGACTTTGTCAAGATCTCTGAATGTAGTAGATGTATAATTCTTTGTTAATGGGAAAAAAGTTTCAAAAGTATGTTTTTGAAGTAACTGATTTACATGATTTCTTTTTTTTTTTTTTTTGCTTTTTGGAGACAGGGTCTCACTTTGTAGTTCAGGCTGGCCCTGAGCTCACTATGGTGCCCAGGCAAGCCGCCGCGAACTCAGCAATCCTGCTGTATCTGCCTCCTGAGTGCTGGGATTACAGGCGTGAGCCACCACGTCTGGCATTGTGGTATGCGGTGTTGATTGTTGGTGGGCGTGTCTCCACGCCCAGCATTGTATGTGGTTACCCGGAATCGAACTCAGGACCTTGCGCTTTCGAGGCAGACGCCGGAACCACTGAGCTAACCCTCCGGCCCTACATGATTTCTTGTTGCTGCATCTTTTAATTAATATATTTGGATGATATCAGCATTAGCGTAATTCATCCTAAGAGTGAAGACTGCATGTTCTGTAAAATAGTTGGGACCTGTGGTTGACAGGGTCAGTTAGTTGTCTTCCAGAGGTGTTTCCTGTCTTCATCCTTGCTAGCATCAAGCATTATACTTTTTTTCATTGCCAACTTGATAGGTAAAATATTAATATCTTAATTAATTAATAGGTGAAACATTAATATCTTTGATTATGAAAGTGAATATTTTTGTTTCTTGATTGTATCTGTTGATAAGGCTGAAAATTCAAGAAAATATAAATTTAAGTTACTTCAAACTCAAAAAATAAAACCAGGAAATTTAATTTAAAGCATCCTGAAGGCATTGTTGAAATCAGAATTTCTCAAATACCTTTTAGAACTTCTTTGTTTCTGTTTTATGAATTATATACTATCTAGCCATAGTCATTAACATTTAGCATTTAGATAGTAATGCAGTATAAACTCCAGAAACCCCACTCTGAAGGGATCAAGGATGTTTCTCATAATTAGAAATTGTTGATTTAATTTTAAGTATTTTGTTTTAAAAAATGTATTATGATAATGGGAAATAATACATGCCATTATTTCTCATTTTCTGTTGGCCAACAAATTAGGATATGTAAATCCTCAAATTACCTTTAAGGCTTATAAGCATTCATATCTTTATCCATTAGTCAAGTTATTTCATAAACCCAACATTGCCTCTGAAGTGGTTTTACACACAAAGAGGATTTTGCCACAAAATGGTTGCAGTGTTTTATTCCCTTTCGGGGCGGGGGTAAGGTGGATAGAGTAGGCAGAGCACAAATTAATTCAGATGGGGTTGATTTCAAAGTATCACTCTGTATAATTCCACAAAATGTATGATAGGTATGAGGAAGTACATAGTGAGACAGCTCAACATTTACATGAGTAACCAACTGAATTATAATATAACCATATAATAAAATACAGTGTAGTCATTAAAACTCATGTAAAGCATAGGAGGATAAACTTGGAAGCATTCATAGACAAATTGATGTACCTTGAGCATAATACTAAGTGAAATGAATCAGACTCAAGTTTAAATATCACATGGTTTCTTTGAGGAACTCAAAATATACAAAAAGAGCAAATTAAAAGATAGATAATAGGAAGAAGGGAGTTCTTTTTTTCAAATGGGAAAAAGGATGAAAATAGAATTTTAAAAATGGAACTAAAGCTTTTCTAATGGTAAGGGAAGCAAAAGATAGAGCAGGGACGCAAGCTAATTTGGCCAATATGTGGGTGAGGAATAAAAATAGCGACAGGAAAATAAGGTAGACTCCTTCAGTAAGCCAAACTAAAGCAGTAAGCTAACAGAAGTGGAACTGAAAAAGAAAGGGTAAAGTCTAGAACTCTGGGTGGGAAAATTGAAACTCTTAGGAACTGATTGGATGTATTGGAGTTAGGGAGGCGTGAGCAGTCAGAGTGACATCATCAACTCATGGATTCTGGTTAAAACTGAAGTGAGAGAAAGATTATACAAGAGGATGTGTAATGTTAATATAGAACCAGGTGGGCATGATGACACACACCTGTAATCCCAGCACTAGGAAGTCTGAGGAAGGAGGATCAACTGTCACTAGTTTGAGGGCAGTCTGGCTACATCGCAAGACCTGTCTCAAAACAACAAAATTAAAGACCCAACAGAAATAGAACCTTGGTATGGTAGGCTCCCTCTAAGATAGTCCCCAGTGGTTCCTGGAACTGGTATTTATGCCCTTTTTTAATCTTATACATGAGTGGGACCTAGTGCTACCAAAAAGTGATGAGATTAAGTTAAAGAACATGACTTCACTTCTCCCCATCCTCCTCAGAGAAACAGACTGTCATGTTGTCAGTGTGGAGAGAAGACTGGTTTGGGAATTACAAGACCTTGACCATTGGAATCAGATCTCTTTTAGTCACTAACTTGAGAAATTACATCTCCCCAAGCCTTATTTTCCTTGTTTATAAAAAGATATACAGCCGGGCGTGGTGGCTCACGCCTGTAATCCCAGCACTCTGGAGGCAGAGACAAGAGGATTGCTGAGTTCAAAGCTTGCCTGGGCTCCATAGTGAGCTCAGAGCCAGCCTGAACTACAAAGCGAGACCCTGTCTCAAAAAAAAAAAAAAAAAAAAGATATACAAATTGCCAATAAGCATGTGAAAATGTGCTTAATATCATTAGTTGTTAAGGAAATGCAAGTCAAAACCACAGTGGGACACCATTTAAATCCACCGGTATGGGAATAATAATAAAAACCAACAGCAACAAAAGGAAACCGTGATGCGTTTGGTAAGGTTGTGGTGAAATTGGAACCCTCACGTACTGCTAGCAGCAATGTAAAATAGTGTCATTCCTGTGACAGTTTCAGTAATTCTTCAAAGAAATTAAACAGAATATTAGATGACATACCAGATCCATTACTAAGTGTATATACAGGAGAAAACATGTACTCACATGCTTGTACATGAATGTTCATCATCACTGACAGTAGCCAATAGGCAGGAGCAACCTTTGTGTCCCATGATCAGCTGAGTGAATAAACAAAATGTGGCATATACATGTAATGGAATGTTATTTAACCATGAAAATGAATGAATCTGGAAAGCATACTAAATGAAGGAAGCTAGGCCTAAAAGGTCATACATATTACACGGTTCCTTTTATATGAAACATCCAGGGTTGATGAATCCAAAGGAGAGGCCATTGTGAGGTGGGGGGATAAATGGAACGGGGAGTGGAGTTGTCTTTTGAGATAATAATAACATCTTGTAACTCAATAGAGGTGACTTTGTAAATTAAGTTATAAAACAGTGAATGCTCAAGTGTTACTGAATTGTGTTCTTTAAAAATTCGCTTTAAAGGGCTGAGGACTTAGCTTAGTGGTGCCACCACCTGCCTTGCAAGCAAGCATAAGGTGATGAGTTTGATGCCTGATACTTCAGGGAAGGAGGGAAGGAAGGGGTGGGAGGGAGGGAGGGAGGGAGGAAGGAAAGGAAGGAAAGAAGGAAGGAAAGAAGGAATAAAATTTGAAAACAAATCACTTTTAAAAGAATTTCATTTCATTGAAAAAATGCTTACTATGGCATTTGACAACTAGTAAGCTATCAGTAAATTTTAGATATTATTGTCCAATGTCATCTTTGTCACCATGTACCTGTATGATTTGGGGCATCAGTTTTTTTAGTTGAAACATGAAATTTTTGGTCTAGAAGATCTCTGTGGTCTTTATAGCATTAAAATTTTATCATTTTAAGATAAAATATTTAATTCATACAGCAAGTATTGTGTAATTCTTTTTTTTTTTTTTTGAGACAAGGTCTCGCTTTGTAGTTCAGGCTGACCCTGAGCTCACTATGTAGCCCAGGCAAGCCATGAACTCTGCAATCCTCCTGTCTCTGCCTCCTGAGTACTGGGATTACAGGCGTGAGCCACCACACCTGGCACTGTGGTATGTGGTATTGATTGCTGGTGGGCACTGGAACCACTGAGCTAAATCTCCGGCCCAGTATTGTGTAACTCTTAAGTAAACTCTTGGTGTCAGCTTAGAATTCTTAAGTGTTGTGGTGTTTCTAATTGAGATTTGATGGATAACCAAGAGTAAGATTTATCTGTTTTTAAATGATTTTTTTAAAAAATACATTTCTAAAGCATTAAAATTCAGTTTTGTGTCAGAGACTATACAAATAAGAAATACTGGTTATATAAATGAATTGTTAAGAATCAGTGCATCCTTTGTATAGTATGTATTCTTTTGTTGTTGTTCTGAGACTAGAAAAATTATATACTCATTATATAGTCCAGGCTGGCCTTGAACTCATAGTAATGCACCTGCCTCAGCCTCTCAAGTACTGAGACTATAGGTGTGTGCTACCACACCCAGCATAGTGTGTTTTATTTTTACATGGTACTGGAGATCTAACCCAGGGCCTCATGCTTGCTAGGAAAGTATTCTGCTCCCTTTACTACATTTTTGTTTGTTTTGAGACAAGGTCTTGCTTTGTAGTTCAGGCTGACCCGGAACTCACTATGTAGTGCAGGCTAGCCTCAAACTCAAAGTAATCTTCCTGCCTCTGCCTCCCAAGTTCTGAGATTACAGGCGAGTGCTGGGATTACAGGTGTGTGCCACCATGCCCAACCTACTTCATATATTTTTAAAGTTAAATTTGCTTATGAGTTCAAGGCTTGCCTGGGCTCCATAGTGAGCTTATGGCCAGCCTAAACTACAAAGTAAGACCCTATCTCAAAAAAAAAAAAAAGTTAAATATGCTTAACTTTTTGCCAGTATAAACTATAGTCACGGCAGGAAATATAGGAAAAGCAAAAATCAACTAAAATTATACCATCCCAAAATACTCACTATTAATATTTTGGTGAACATCCCTCCTAACCCTCTAAGTATATCTTTTAATAGATATTATATCAAGTTTCAGTGGCACATGTCTGTAATTCCAGTATTCTTGAGGCTGAAATGGGAGGATCACAAGTTCAAGGCCAATCTGGGCTACAGGGTGAGGTCCTATTTTTGGGAGGGAAGGAAAAATATATACACATATAGCCACATACAGACAGATAGACACATATATTTGCATGTAAGTTTTATATACATGGCAAACAGTAAATGAAAGTTCTCATATTCCTGTATCTTACCCAACCATAGCTATTTTAAGCTTTTTAATATGTGCCCGTCTTATAGGTGAGAAATAGTTTCCCATATTTATTATATGTTTCTTTGGTTGATAATAAAGTAACATTTTCTGGCCGCTTATTCTCCTAATGTTAGGAATTTCCTGTTAAACTGTAGTCCATAATCTGTTTTTATGTTGGTTCATTCTCCTGTACTTAAAGATGAAGAAACTGATATCTAAAGAGTTGATGTGACTTTTCCAAGTCATGCAATAATTTAGTGATGGAACCAGTAATCATAGCATGTTAGAGCTGGAAGGGAACCTCACAAATACTATAACGGTAGGAACAGAGTCCTACAGATCCCAGGGAACTTGCCCGCCGTGACTGTGTACACCAATAATCTCAGCACTCAAGAGGCTGAAGCAAGAGGAGCCATGTAAGTTTGAGGCCAGTCTGGGTGGAATAGTGAGTTCAAGGCCAGCCTGAACTACATAGTGAGATCCTTTAACAAAAAGCAAAAGCACACAAACAGAAGAATGTAGGGACTTTAGGAAGGATAACAAGGGAGTCTGAATTCTCTATCAATGAAGTCTGGAAGAGGAAAGGACAAGTGGTATTTATGAGCCTATTATGTTTCCAAATGCATGTTTTCTGATTTAATTTTTACTGTTCTTTATTCCTATTTGAATATGAGATGACTGAGGTTCATAGCAGTTCATTGATTTGCCTAGTCACATACTTAATTATTTATAAAAGTAGGATTAAACCCAAGTCTTCTAATTCTTAATCCAGAGGTATTATTGCCTCTCTGGATAGGAACAGGGAATTTGACCTTGGCTTTGCTTACATACTTACTTGCTAAAATACACTTTGCCTCAAGGACCTTGTAAATAAAACTTTCTATTTAACACTTTCTGTTGATGCTAGCCATTAGTTTGACACTTATTTATACATTTAAGGAATTTTTGTTATAAGCAAAGCAGATTAGAGACCGTATCTTATCTTAGAGTTGAGATCCATATGCTACATATGATGAAAGTTTTTATGATACTGATTGGGTTGAAATGCTTAAGAACCGTTTTTATTCCATAGAGAGTAAAATCTTAATATATAAAATGAAAATGACATTTGGGTTCTTTGAAGTGTAAAATGGACCTCAAATCATCAAGGGCTCAAATCGGAATACAATCGAAACTATGTGAATTGCAGCCTTCATATCTCTAAAAATCCTTTATTTCTTGACAGGGCTCAAAATTTCAAAGCGTATTAGTGCTAATTTGGTTGAGATATCCTATAGAAATGTGCAGAGTTTAGTATTGATTGTGTTCAACTTTATCAACACTCTAGGTTTGGTTCAGTTGTGGAGAGTTAGTTGTTAAGGTCTGTGTTCTGAGTTTCTGACTTGGAGAGAGATTGCTTAAGTGATGGGCTTCATGTTTTTAAAACCTTCTAATTGCATTTAAATAAGTTGGGGAAGGTGAATAGACTTCGTATGACAGAAACTTCCCTTTCCCTTTTCACATAGGATGTTATGAAAAGCCTCACTGAATAGAGGGAACAGAAACTTAATTCACTTCATCTAGCCTTCAACGAGGGGGTGGGGGGGACAAGACAATAGGCTTCTAAGCCTTATATTTAAGAAACAGGTATTAACTCTTATCCTTAGAAGTTTTCTGATTTACTTTATTATGACAAAAGTTGCACATTAGGGGCCGGAGAGTTAGCTCAGTGTTCCCTGGTTTGATCCCCAGTAACTACATACAACAATACAGGGCGTGGTGACTCAAGTCCACATACCACAGTGTGGTACCACATACCATAATGCCGGGTGTCATGGATCACATCTGTCATCCCAGCACCTGGGAGGCAGAGGCAGGAGGATTGCTGAGTTCAAGGTTTGCCTGGGCTACATAGTGAGTTCAGGCCCACCCTGAACTACAAAGCGAGACCCTGTCTCCAAAAAAAAAAAAGTTGCCCATTAGTTAACTAATGTAGGCATGGTTACCGAATAGTATGGACCATTAACTTGGTTCAGTATTGAAAAAGCAGTATCACCAGAAGAAATTCTTATTCTAGTATCGAACATAATGGTCCTTTAAAATCTCCTTTGGAATGTTGAAAAGAAATCAAATGAAATCGTCGGAATGGTTATTTATTGGGGAACAAAAATGGTCCACTTTCGCTCATCGTCGTAGCTCTCCTTTCTCATTTTAATGTGCAGTCCACGGTGTAGTGGTAAAAGATGTCCTGCACCTATGGAAATGGCAGTAGGAGAGGGGCCGTCACCTTTGCAGTTATTGCTTGTTGCAATTTGGCCTGTTTACAGACAGAATTGCTCTGTGGATACTTCTAGTGCAGAGCAGAGGAAATGCAGATAGCAGCAAGAAATCAGCATTTACACAGGACCTAAGAATTGGCTAATTTTTAACATGCAGTTAGTTAAGAAATGATTACAGCCCCAGGAGTCATGACCTCAACTTTTCATCAGCTCCATTGGATTGTGCCTCAGTTTGGAAATGAAGGAGGTATATGGGAAGTTTTAATTGTACCTGTGTGATTTATTCCTAGTCAGCTCTTTAATTTCTTCTGGCTGTCTGAGGTTTCCGACATGCTGTAAATTTCCCCAACTTTTTCATTATCTGCAATTTCTTTATGACTCGTGAATCTGAGTGGAGAGAGAGTGTGGATTTACAGCAGAGATAAACATGTCCATAAAGTCTGTATCTGTGTCAGTAATTGTACTGCTGTCAGTGACTGTCCTGTTTTACAGGCCCCTCTTGGGAAAGGTACAGGCCTCACTACCACCAGCACTGAAGTGCTTGCTTTGATTTGCATTAGCCTGCTGGGAGATTGGGTAGGGAAGGTGGGGTAGGAATTAATACTGGACCTTGGGCTCTCTTGGTTGGTTGGTTGGTTGGTTGGTTGGTTGGTTGGTTGGTTGGTTGGTTGGTTGGTTGTCAAATGACCTTCTAGGATAACTGTGTGTGGCAAAGAGAACATAAATAGGCAATGCTCATTTTATAAATGAAAATGAAGCTTTAATTAATATATTAGAGTGAAAAATCCTTCCCAACTTTATTCTATACAGTGCTTCTTAATGTGACTTCCCTTTATCACTGTTTATAACTAAAGTTGGGTCTTTCTTTTCTGTTTTCCTCTTCTCGCTGAAAATACTCAGTTTCTCTTTCAGAGCATTCATTCCTCCTCTAGAGTAGGGCCAGCAAAAGTTAAGATGAATACCACTTCTGCCACGTCTTAATTCTCAACTGTTTCTTGTGCTCTTTCCCAGCTGCGTAAAGTAATGTACTGGAAGCCACTTACCATGATAGAGGCAGTGAGAGAGAAATTCTTAATATACAGTGGTACCTCAGTTTACAAACTTCTTTTTTTGAGACAGAATCTCCCTTCATAGCTCAGGCTGGCCTCGAACCTGTGGTGATCTCCCACTTCAACTTCCCTGAGTGCAGGGATTACATGTGTATACCACCACTCTCAGCTCCATAAACACTTCTGTTTTGCAAACAGGTTGGTTCTGTTTGGCAGAATTTTGTTTTTGTTTGCAAACTCTGCAAACAGGTGGTAATGTAACCACAGCCATCTTTCTCATACAAACACAAATGTGGGCATCTTTTTCAAAACCAGAACAAATTGTTTGTGAGCAAGATACCACAGTCCCTGTCTTTAAGAATCTCTTTAGTGGGCCGGAGAGTTAGCTCAGTGGTTACGGCGCCTGCCTCGCAAGCGCAAGGACCTGAGTTTGATCCCCGGTAACCACATAGAATGCTGGGTGTGGAGACACGCCCACCAACAATCAACACCGCATACCACAATGCCGGACGTGGTGGCTCACGCCTGGCCTGTCATCCCAGCACTTGGGAGGCAGAGACAGGAGGATTGCTGAGTTCGCGGTGGCTTGCCTGGGCACCATAGTGAGCTCAGGGCCAGCCTGAACTACAACACGAGACCCTGTCTCAAAAGCAAAAAAAAAAAAAAAAAAAAAGAATCTCTTTAGTGTTTTTTTTCCTTACAGCAGTTTTGAAAGAAACTTAGGTTAAAAGCAGCCTCTTTTAAATAGTTGGAAAAGCGGAGACAAATATTTTTCTCCTAGTATATTTGATATTTCAGTTCCCTAAAGAATCAAAGCTGTTCTTGAATATACTGAACTTATTTTTTCTTTTTTGCCTTGCTGTGGATCAAACTGCGGACTGCATACAATCTAGGTAAATTCTACCACTGACCTGAGCCCCAGCCTTTTTAAAGTATCTTATTTTGAGAAAAAGTGTAGCTAACTTGCCCAGGTTAGCACCCATACTTGTGCTTCTTTTCCTCAGACTCCCAAGTAGCTGGGATTATAGGCATGCACCATGGCTCCCAACATATCCTGAAACTTTTTTGAAGTGATTTCAAAAGGTAGTAGGTGATGATATAGAGAGGATGAGACACATGATAAATCTCAACCATTAGTCAACACATAAGTCCAAGTAATGTAATGTGGAGAATTATCTAGCTGATTTCTCTACATCTTTAACTTATTTCTTCTGCTTACATTTTGTGTGTGTGTACCAAGAATCAAACTCAGGACCTTGTGCTTACCAGTGAGGTGTGACCCCACTAAGCCAAATCCCAGGCTCTGCTTACATTCTTTTTTGACCACAACTTGTCATGACCATCTTTCTACCAGTAGATGGGAATGGGAAGATAGAATGAAATATAAAATCGTTTGGCTCCTCACCCCTCAAGCTGTGTGTTCAGAAAAGAGAGATTTGATAATACCTGGGATTTTAATTTTTTATTTCTCCTATAACCTTAGAGTTTCTTCTTAATTGACAATGCTTAAAATCTTTAAAATCTTCTTTGGGTGGGCCGGAGGGTTAGCTCAGAGGTTCCAGCGCCTGCCTCGCAAGTGCAAGGTCCTGAGTTCGATCCCCGGTAACCACATACAGTGCTGGGCGTGGAGACTCACGCCCACCAGCAATCAATGCCACATACCACAGTGCCGGGTGTGGTGGCTCACGCCTGTAATCCCAGCACTCAGGAGGCAGAGGCAGGAGGATTGCTGAGTTCGAGGCTTGCCTGGGCTACATAGTGAGCTCAGAGCCAACCTGAACTACAAAGCGAGACCCTGTCTCCAAAAAAAAAAAAAAATCTTCTTTGGGCAAGAGGAATAATAGGCTCAGACCTCTTGTCAGTTCTTCTTTTAGACAAAGAATACCCTCCACCTTTTCTAATTTCTTTCCTATTGTGCCAACTGTGTTCTTTATGGTATAAGGTTGTGAAATTACATTGCTAGTTTTGGGAAACTTGTATGTGGCTTACTATGTATGTAATAAACATGTACAATAAGCTAAAAACAACCAAATAAAATGTCCTGTGCTCTTTAACTTGGTGCTATAATTCCTGGTTTATTTTAGGAACTTAAATTGTTTTCCTTACTGAATGCCCATCTTACAACTTCTTGATAGCCATTTTGATGTAGACCTTTATCTTTTCTTTTACTTTTTGTCAAATTGTACGCAATTTGATGGTAAGCACAGAACATTTGGACCAAGTAAGGAGTTCACCTCTATTATCTACTCAGAGTGAGATTTCTTGGTGGGTCTAATAATGAAAACAAACTTTCTAGTTGTTCAGATTGGAAAGCTTGTTATTACTAAGAATCAGACAATCGGGGGCCGGAGGGTTAGCTCAGTGGTTCCGGCGCCGGCCTTGCAAGCCCAAGGTCCTGAGTTCGATTCCCAGTAACTACATATAATGCTGGGCATGGAGACACGCCCACCAATAATTAACACCACATACCACAGTGCCGGGTGTGGTGGCTCACGCCTGTAATCCCAGCACTCGGGAAGCAGAGACAGGAGGACTGCTGAGTTTGTGGTGGCTTGCCTGGGCACCATAGTGAGCTCAGGGCCAGCCTAAACTACAAAGCGAGACCCTGTCTCAAAAAGCAAAAAAAAAAAAAAAAAGAATCAGACAATCATTTTACAGGTGAACTAAGGGTAGGTTCTTCCTTCACAGAGGAAGCATGTTTTCTTCTCACCAAAGGGAAAAGAGTTTATAGTTATCTGCTTCTGTGTCTGCTACTATAAGCTGTCAAGTTCAGTAAAAACAAGGCCTTAATTAGCCATCATCTCACAGTGTTGGAGGAAAATGTCATTTAAAAAGAACAACACAATAAAAGGTTATCTGAGTACTAAGTGGTGTGCCTGATGTTCTTTGAACTGACCCTGCAGCAGGGCTTGATGACTTTGTATTAAAGGTTTAACAGATGTAAGTGCTGGACAGGGATTCAGTCACGTGTCTCCAGATTGAAAGGGAATAGGCAGCCTCTTCCTGCCTTCTTTAATCAGGCAGAGAATAGAATCCAAGAGTAGCCAGGCTTGAAACTAAAGCGAGGGTCGCTGTATTGATCTGCTAACTCCTTATCAAAGGATGATTCTTGAGTGAAAGGCCTCATTTTCCATGATCCCAAGCTCTTTGAGAGCTCTAGATGTAAAAAATTTATTTCAAATTAGCCAGTAAATGGATCAATCTCAAAGCTGCAAACAGGTCAGGAAAGAAGCCCCTTGTCACTAACTGAAGAAATGCTATTAAGTCCTTTTCTTCAACCATTTATTATGAAAAAATTTTAGATACCCAGTGAACTTCCTCTTTTTGCCACCATTTGTGCATGTGAGTAAATGTACTCCTTTCTCAAATACCTAATAAAGTTCTACATCAAGATCTATGTGTCCCTAAAAATTTTATGTAGTTTAAAAAATATCTAATCAAAATTCAGTCATTATAGGTGCCATTACATATTAACCCAACCCCTGATCCGTAGTGGGAATAGAACCCAAGGGCCTTTGTACTAAGCTACATACTAAACCCTCTTTAAATTTGTGTGTGTGTATATTTATTTTATTTTATTTAATTTGGGACAGGATCTCACTTTGTAGTTCAGGCTGGCCCTGAGCTCACTATGTAACCCAGGCAAGCCTCAAACTCAGCAATTCTCCTGCCTCTGCCTCCTTAGTGCTGCGACCACAGGCTTGAGCCACCATGCCTAGCTATATATATGTATTTTTTTGAGAGAGTCTTGCTTTGTAGTTTAGGCTGGCCTCAAACTCACTATGTAGCCCAGGTCAACCTTAAACTCACAGCAGTCCTCTTGCCTCTGCCTCCCAAGTGCTGGATTACAGGTGTGAGCCACCACACCCCACATTGTGGTATGTGCTACCAGGGATCAAACTCAGGCTGGCTCTCTTGGGTTCTATTCTCTGCCTGATTAAAGAAAGCAGGAAGAGGCTGCCTATTCCCTTCCAATCTGAAGCTCAAGTAGTACCGTGATGACTACTTTGGAAGTACAAGGACCCAAGTTCAATCCCCAGTACTGAAAAAAAAAAAAAAAGACCTTATACTTAAGCTTCCCATAGTACTAGAAATACTCCTGCCTCAAGCTTCCAGAGTACTGGGAACACAGCTATGTGTCATCATACCCTGCTGCCATCGCTTTTTTTTTTTCTTTTTTTTGAGACAGGGTCTCACTATGTAGTCCAGGGTGAACTCAGACTTGTGACAATCCTCCTGCTTCAGCCTTCCAGGTGCTGGGATTACAGGTATGGGCCAGCATGTGCAGCTTGCCATCACCTTCTTGATAAGAGAACAGGTAGTATTAAATTCTGCACAACAGCTCTTTTTGATAATTATTTATCAACTTTTCCTACAGTGAATACATATTTGCTTAAATGACTATCATTTTCCTTGAGAACATTGAGCTTACAGTTCTCCCTGTACAGAACCGTTCTTTCTCATTGCTTCTTTATTTCTAGTCTTCTCTCCTTCTGGTTGAATTAGCTGTAAAATTAATCTTTTCTCCAATATCTACTCCATCCTACAGATAGAGTAATATTTCTAAAACACAAATTAATCAATGACCTCCTGCCCTTCTCTTTAAAATTCGTCAGTGGCCATCCATTGTTCTTAGGATAAAGTCACAACTTTTTGCTTGGCCTTAGGCCTCATCTTGTTTGGCCTTTCTCACACCACAGTCATCTCACTGTGTTCTCTTTCTGAGCACGTGTGCGGTAGTGTCCCAGAGAGGAAAAAGAAAGGTAAAGAATTCAGGGAACTCTTCCTGAAACACATGAAACTTGAGGTAGGACTTGATGACTAATATTTGCATGAGAGGAGTGAATACCTTCAGATGGGGAAGTAATTTTTTTTTGAGACATGGTCTCACTTTATAGTTCAGGCTGGCCCTGAGCTCACTAGGTAGCCGAGGCAAGCCTCAAACTCAGCAATCCCTCTGCCTCTGTCTCCCAAGTGCTGGGATTACAGGCGTGAGCCACCACACCAGCACTGTGGTGTGTTGTACTGATTGCTGGTGGGCTGTGAGTCACCACGCCCAGTATTATTGTATGTGGATACCTGATCGAACTCAGGACCTTGCACTTGTGAGGCAGGCGCCGGAACCACTGATCCCGGTGGGGAGGGGGGAGTAATTTTTGAGTATGGGTTGGTTAGAATACTGAAAGTGTAGTGAGAAAGCCAAGGCAACTAGATTATGGAGGGCCTGAGGGACTGGGCTTAAGAATCATTTTGTAAAATGTAGAAGCAGGCCCCAGAGAAAATTAAAGGGTGTGGTGATAACTTCCAGAGACTGACAGAGAGGATGTTCCAGTTGCTTATACTGGATAAAACCGTGTGACTGCACAGGTCAGGATTATTAAGAGAGATTTGGGGGCCTGGGATTTAGCTCAGTGGCCCTAGCGTCTGCCTTGCAAGTGCAAGGTCCAGAGTTTGAATCCTGGTAGCCACATACCACAAGCCCAGCATGGTGGGTCATGCCTGTAATCCCAGCATTCGGAAAGCAGAGGCAGGAGGATTGTTGTGAGTTCCAGGTTTGCCTGGGCTACATAGCAAGCTTGGGGCCAGCCTGAAGTACAAAGTGAGACCCTGTCTCAAAAAAAAAAAAAACAACCCAGAGATTTTGGGATGAAAAAGATGAGAATTTTTAACTGACTAGAAAAACAAGCTATCACAATAATGTCTAAATTTTAAGCTCTTGTAACTAGAAGAATACAGTTTAAATGGAACCGGGTATGTATTAATAAAACTTTAGGTTTGTTTGCTATAGTGTTGTCAAAGCATCTTTGAAACAAAATTGTGGATACTAGGTTAGAATTAAGTGAACTACACACAAAATAGGAAATTCAAAATAACTGTGGCTTGTACTGGTAGATTGTTTCCTTTCCCCTCACAAGAAGGAAGTAAATAGCCTAGGCAGGTACGATAGCTCCATAGTGTCTTCAAAGACTAAGACTTGTATCTTTCCACTCTGTTTTCTTAGAACATGGATTCAATGGATCTCTTTTTTTTTTTTTTGGAGACAGGGTCTCTCTTTGTAGTTTAGACTGACCCTGAACTCGCTATGTAGCCCAGGCAAGCCTTAAACTCTCGGCAATCCTCCTGCCTCTGCCTCCCAAATGCTGGGATTACAGGAGTGAGCCAACACGCCTGGCATTGTGGTGTGTGGTACTGATTATTGGTGGGCGTGAGTCACCACGCCCAGCATTGTGGTATGTGGTACCAGGGATGGAACCTTGTGCTTAACCAGGCAGACATGGGAACCACTGAGCTAACTGCCTAGCCCAATAATATTTTTTTAATATAACTAGCATGTACCATTGACTCCAAGGTTAGTTTTATTTTTTACTGTGACTCGCATAACTTTGATTGTAATAGGCTGTAGAAGTGTTGAATAAATGGTTGGGTTATTTCTGAACTCCTGTATGATGCAGGCTCAAGTGAAATGTAGAAGTTAGAGAGCTGCGTGGGGTCTGTGAGCCCAGCTGTTTGGGAGGCTCAGGTAGTAGTAGTGCAAATTCAAACCCAGCCTAGGCAACAACAAAACCAATTAAAAAAAAAAAAAGCAACAGCAAAACCCTATTAATTAAAGGCAGTCTTTACCACTTAATATAATAAAATGCTTTTTAGCTTGCACTTAAGACATTAATATAATTATATTTTATGTACTTAACATAAACTAGTTTTATAATAGACTTTTAAGTAATTGGCAATAAAGCTGACTCCAAAGAACACTTTTCAGCAAGACGTAGGAAAATAGGTAGCTTCATTTCAATGCATTTTTCAAAAATTTAGCTCAAAATGACAAATCTTGTAAATTTATGTTCTTAAAATAGTACAAATCAGCATTTTACTTAATCTTTGAAGTCAACTCCTTACCTTCTCTGTAGTACTTTGTCTACTGTGTGTAATTTTTGCTCTAATTATCGTGACTGGATTCTCATCCTCCCAATAGGATCAATATTAAGCCAGCCTTCTTTACCTCCTCGATCCATATTAAACCTGTCTTGGAAAGAGTCTGCTTATTGGATAATATAGCTACACTGGGGCTCTATGACAATATCTTTTGCTGCCTCATTAACTCTCAAGCATTAGAACAAGATAAAAATGCCCTAAAGCCTCTTATCTGATGTCTAGTGTAACCTGCTGAAAGCAGGAGAGCCATTAGTTTATGTTCAAAATCAAACGTCCCTCCCCAGTGCAGGAAGTGCTGATTAAACCTGAAGTGTCCCTGGAGGACTCTACAGCTGTCAAAGGGGTGGTGGCTGTCCCTCATGAAGAGAGAAATCTGGGCTGGAGGTCCCAGTAGGACAGGGCTTTAAGAAGGAGCACGTGGCTGCCCCAGCTGTTCTGCTTTGCCTAATGAATTGTTTTACAAGAAGAGCTGGGTATTATCATCACAAGTGCCTTCCGGAGGGACTGGAGCAGGCCAAATAATAAGTAATGTTAGTGATGGTAATTGAAACATGATGGCTCTCCTGAGATCTTTGCGGGCCTGGATCCCATTGGCACTTGTGGATTGTCTTATTCTACAAAGGCTTTATTTTAGGTGTGTCTTTCTCTTTTTTCCTCTATTTTCTTTCTTCTTCTTTCTTTTAATCTTCTAGTTTTTATAATATTGTTGTGTGAATTTTTTTCTCTCTTCCCCACTGGAAATTCATGAACAAAAGTAGTCTTTGGAATGTAATGACTTTAAGTACAAAAGGAGTCACTTTGACTTTTTCATTTAAATTATTGGCACTACAGTAGTAAAGGAGGGACACATCTCAGTCTTTTGAGAAGGGCTATTAGAGATCTCTCTGGGCTTTTAAAGGAAACATTTTAAATTTAGACAAGTAATAAAATTCTTGATATAAAAATTGTTAAATGGGGCTGGGGATTTAGCTCAGTGGTTCCAAGTTCAATCCCTGGTACCACATATCACAGTGCCGGGCATGGTGGCCCACACCTGTTATCCCAGCACTCAGGAGGCAGAGGCAGGAGGATTCTTGGGAGTTTGAGGCTTGCTTGGACTACATAGTGAGCTCAGGACCAGGCTGAACTACAGAGACACTGTCTCAAAAAATAATAATAATAATTAAATGGCATAAATGGATATAAGGTAAAAAAAATAAATTCTTTGCTGAATTTACAAAAAGGTAACCACCAAAAAAAAAATTAAAAGTTAAAAATAAATGAAGGTAACTTACCACTGCCAAATTCTCCATGAATACTTCTGGACATTTTCTGTACATAGTCTTAGGTTTGTATTTGTCACTCTACACAGATGAGATCTTAATACTTTCTGTTTTGTGACACTTTTCATTCTACAGTACATCTTTGGTATCTTCACAGCAGTGTAGACCTACTTAATTGTTTTTCCATTTGCTGCATAGATTTATTGTACGGATATACTGATTCAAAACTCTTTGTAGATTATTTGATTTGGACCTTACTAGTGAATGCTTATTGTCCCAGGTGGTTGTGTTCACTGATTTGTGCTTTGTGGTGTAACCTCTGATTTCACGTGAAATGATATTCTTTTCTTTGGGAGTATTAGGTTTTGGTTCAGGATTATTTTAAAATAGGGAATGCTGGGCCAGAGATTTAGCTCAGTGGTTCCAGTGCCTGCGAGGAGGGAGGGAGGGAAGGAAGGAAGGAGGGAAGGAAGAAAGGAGGTAAGGAAGGAAGGAAAAGAAAGGAAGAAAGGGAATGCTCAAGAAGTGAAGTTTGAGGTTTCTAGGTGATGAGTAATATGAATCTTGTTATGAATCATCATCTGGATATAGGTTTCCTGATACGCACCTTGCTGCCTGTTTTAAATCTTTGCTCTGTTAAATGAGAAGTATTCCCTCCCAAACTGCTGGTAGGGAAAACAAATTAGTTTTGATGAAGGTTGTCTAAGGTGGACTGGAGGCTTCCTCTAAAGTTGAGCGTTTCTCCACTGATTCTCTACTTCACAAGTTCCAGGAGTCAAGTTTTGGGTAGTAGTAGACTTGGGAAGTGATGTGTTAGCATGTGGAAATGAAGCCTTAGGTTTCTTGTGTAACAGCTTGGCTAACAAAGCAAGGTTGTGCCCCTTGCACTTTGAGGGCCTTGTTGTGGGTAGCAATGTAATGAACAAGGCAAAGTAATTTTCCAGGTGCATTTCCTATAAAATGATGGGAAAAATCAGTTGTCTTTGCAGGCAAACAAAAATCTAATTTTAGTTGCATCTGTCTTCCATAGGAGATTCTATTTGCAAATTGAATGATAGAGATTTTTACTTCCATCAGAAGTGGGAACATTACATCTCTTTTAAAAACCTAAAGCCTTTTAGCTCCATTTTCTCCACAATTCAAAGTTGTGGTTGGCCCATGTTATTAAAGAAATGTCATACTAATAAACTTTAAAATGCCAGCTAGTTGAGCTTTAAGTTTCTTGTATGATACTTTTCTTGCTTTTGGCTAGTAAATTGAATTGATAGTCCTTAATTTAATAATTGAAGGCTGTTACTAATAATAGTTCATTTATACTCTTTATATCTAACTTCTTGTCCAGGCCAAGCCTTTAATAGATTCAAGAGTGTACGGAGATTTCTGGGGCTGTCCTAGGTATTGGAGGCCTTTTTTTTTTTTTTAAGATAAACTCTGGGTAATTCATGCTGGGCTTGAAGTCACTGTGTAACCCAAGCTAGCCTGGAATTCTCAGCAGTCCTCCTGCTTTGGCCTCCTGTGTGCTGAGGTTACAGGCATGTGCTACCACACTGGGCCTTTTGGAGGTTCTTTCAATTTGTGCTGTTCAAAATAGTAGCCAATATTCATATGTATTTGTGTAAAGCTAAATTAATTACAATTAAGTAAAACTTTAATCCTTCATTTTCACAAGTAGGTGCCCAATAGCTGTGGCTACCAATATTGGACAGCATTGCTCTAAACTGAATCTGCAAACTACAGGCTGCAGCTTGTTTTTGTTTTCCTTGTAAGGATAGAGTAGTTTTTACATTTTTAAATATAAAAATGAAAACAGAAAATCACAAAACAAAGATTGTATGTGGCCCACAAACCTAACAGACTTACTGTAGGCCCTTTACAGAAAAAGTTGCAGGTCCTTGGACCTGTAACAACTTTTCTTGATGATATAGGTCTCTGGTCAAGTTATGTTAAGTGTTTCCCTAAACCATTAGGAAAGAAATTGTGAGTCTACTAAGCAAATCTTTTCAGAGCAGTTTCTTACATGGACAAACTACAGACTGAGTCCATCAGTTCCTTGGAGCTAGTACAAGTGGAATGAACACTTCAAATAGGTACACTGAATACACCTAGTACTACACTTAACAGCTTGCTCTAAGCATGTTAATAATTTCTCTAGGTACTCTATTCTGTGTATCATGTTGATAGAAATATAATGATACGTCTCAGTGAATGTACTTCAGCTTTTTTTTTTTTGCTTTTTGGAGACAGGGTCTCACTTTGTAGTTCAGGCTGGCCCTGAGCTCACTATGGTGCCAAGGCAAGCCGCCGCGAACTCAGCAATCCTCCTGTCTCTGCCTCCCAAGTGCTGGGATTACAGGCATGAGCTACCTCGTCTGGCATTGTGGTATGTGGTGTTGATTGTTGGTGGGCGTATCTCCACGCCCAGCATTCTATGTGGTTACCGGGGATCGAACTCAGGTCCTTGCGCTTGCAAGGCAGGCGCCGGAACCACTGAGCTAACCCTCTGGCCCCTGTACTTCAGCTTTTAACAAAGAATTTACCATGAATTTTGAAAAATTGTTGAAATTGTATTTAACTTGTCAAATTATTTCAGTCTCCTAGAGAGAAGTAATCTTCCCATGCCATATGTAACTCAACAGTTTCTCATTAAATGTAAGTAAGGTTTATGAAATCTGCCTATAAAACTAGCATCTGGCTCTCCTGTGAAAAATTAAGGCTCAATTCATTGCTTTCAATATTGGACTTTGACCTTTATGGGATAACTTTGTAAATTCCCAAGTTTGTGATTACCCTGAGCATATTATATCTAAAATGTGGGAAAATGTGGTTTAAAAAAAATTAAGTTAACCATTTGGGCTTTTGATATAAAGTATTCCATACTTAGAAATAATTAAAGTAATTCTCCCTCTAAAATAAATGTTACACCAGTGTTATCAGTAGTCATGTTAACCTGAACTTGCCTGAGTCATCAAAATCAAGAGACTAACCTCAAATTTTATGGGCTGTGTGGGTCAAGAAGAGAACTGAACCACAAAGAAGTCACACTTCACATTAGCCTTGCAGAAAGAGGTAGAGCAAGTAAGGCAGATAACTGTGAAGCAGCGTCCTGAGAGCAACTCTTATAGGTACAAAAACAGTGCAAATTTTATACTCTATTTATTGATCATACCAGTTATGGTATCAATCTGCAGCTTCTCACGGTAGAACTTCAAGTACATTTCTGAGAACTCTGAAGAGTTCCTCAGATACTTCAGTATTGTCATCTTTGCCATTCTAGGCCAACACATCTCTAAGTCTCCTTCCTCTTTCAATTCTATGTCATTTTTATGGGTGCCCCCGAAACCTTTGCCAGCCTCTTGCCTTGTCAGTACTGTCCTCCTTTCACCATCTGAAAGCAGTGTCCCTACAGTCAGATACTGCCTCCTTCTGTAAGGCATGCCAATCAGTACCTGCCTGTTTTCCAGTAAGATATTCCAGGATATTTTCTTACATCATTGAGAATGAATTTCTTCTAAAACTGGTTGTTACCACCTTTGACATCTTCTTTGTCCATGACGTTTTATGATGCCAGTAGGAGCATGGCAAATTGGGATGTCTTGAGTTTGTATTTTTACACCCGAGTTGAAACATTAAGGGAACTATTAAGGGAAAGACCATCTCTTTGAACATTGAAACTTTAAAACTCAGAAGGAAATAGACGTTAAATGTGATATCAAAGCATAATCACAAAAGGAAGAAAATAAATTGAGTTTCACCAAAATTTTAAAACTTGTGCTTCAAGAACACCATTAAGAAATGAAAACAGGGGCCGGAGATTTAGCTCAGTGGTTCCGGCGCCTGCCTCACAAGCGCAAGGTCCTGAGTTTGATCCCGGTAACCACATACAATGCTGGGGTGGTGACTCACGCCCACCAGCAATCAATATCACATACCACAGTGCTGGGTGTGGTGGCGCACGCCTATAATCCCAGCACTCGGGAGGCAGAGGTAGGAGGATTGCTGAGTTCCAGGCTTGCCTGGGCTACATAGTGAGCTCAGGGCCAGCCTGAACTACAAAGCGAGACCCTGTCTCAAAAAACAAAACAAAACAAAACAAAACTTTGTCTCAAAAGTAATAAAAAAATAAAATTCTACTTAGAATTGAGTATCACATATATTCATTTTAGCACTATTAATAAATTATTTAATCTCACAAAAAATTAAAAAATTAAAACTTGGTT
>PVIC010027047.1:0-24107 GCA_004025085.1 Thryonomys swinderianus
GGGACAAGCTCCCCCAGCTAGAGGGGAGTCCAGGCTGAGCCTAGTATCAGTCGGCCTCAAATAGCCTGTGCCCGTTTTCAACAAGGCAGGACCTGGAGCCCCACTCTGCTCCTCCACGCCAGTATTTATTCCAAACCAGGGAGCTGCCTGGCCCAGTGTGGGGCTCTGGGATGGGCGCGGCTCCGGTAGGCCTTTGAGAAGCTCCCGTCCAGTGGGGAGCAGAGGCCTGCCTCCCCTGGCCCAGCATGGCCTCCTGCACCCTTTGGAGACCAACCTGGGAGGGAGCCAGAGGGAGACAGTAGGGAAAGCGGCAGGAAGTGTCAGGTTCGTAGAGTGGGGCTCCGCAGCAAGCTCCTCCCGCCGTCCTGGCCTTGACCAGAGAAGAGGGGACAGGAGTGAGCAGAGGACAGTGAGTGTCACCCTGGAGTCCTGCGAGTGAGAGGTGGAGGGACACAGGAGAGCAGGCCCTGGGCTGGAGAGACAGGGCCGACTGAGGGCCCTCCCGCCCCCGCCAGCACTGAGCCCCCACTGTGCCCCGCCAGGAGCTGAAGGACCTGGCTGCCCAGGTGAAGGAACTGTCCGTGACTGTGGGCATGGACAGCCGCTGCCACATCGACCTGAGCGGCATCGTGGAGGAAGTGAAGGCTCAGTACGACGCCATCGCGGCCCGCAGCCTGGAGGAGGCCGAGGCGTACTCACGGAGCCAGGTTGGGTCTGGGTGCGCCGGCCACAGGAAGGGCTGCTCCCCCATCACGAGACCCTCTGAGAAGGAGGAGTAGGAAGCACAGGGCAGGGGCGGGGCCCGCTGGGCAGAAAGCAGGGAGCGTGTGAGCCCAGCTCCCGCCGGGGCAGCAGGAGAGAAGGAAGCCACAGCAATGGCCTCCGGAAGGTCAGAGTCCACCCACCGTACGGGGCTCACCGGGACAGCCAAGAGCAGGCCATGCGGCAGGACCCGGCGGGGAAGGGGGAGATGGCAGGGAGTGGCACACAGAGGTAGAGCCGGGGCTGGGGGCTGAAAGAAGCCAGGGCGGGGGTGAGGGGGTGGCTGACTCCCTCGTGTCCCCGCAGCTGGAGGAGCGAGCGGCTCGCTCAGCCGAGTATGGGAGCAGCCTCCAGAGCAGCCGCTGCGAGATCGCGGACCTCAACGTGCGCATCCAGAAGCTCCGGTCCCAGATCGTCTCCGTCAAGAGCCACGTGAGTGTCTGCAGGACCACGGGGTGGGGCCGGAGGAAAGTACACTCGTGCACGTGGAGAACACTCAAGACCTGATGAGAGGCCCTGAGCAGGCCAATCAAGGCCTCTGTGCCTCAGTTTCCTAACCTATCGAACACCTTAGCACAGCTGCTTAGGGTGTTGGGGGGGTCTCACAAGCCAGACTCCGCACAGTAAGCTGGCCAGAGCTGCTGGACGCCAGAGACCCTCCCCTCCCCTGCACACCCGCATACACACACACACATATGTACACACGCACACCCAGAGCCCATTGCCTCCTTCCTACCTGACCCAGCCACACTGAGAAAGGAGTAGCGCCTACGGCCCAGGCCAGCTGGGGGCACAGCCTGGACAGCCTCCTTTGGGGACCTCAGAACTTCACTCTAGCCAAGGAAAGGGCCCATCAGGTCTAACGGGAGTCCTGCTTGCACCCAGGAGTGCCATTGCTTAGCTTTTACACGCACACACGCATACCACCAAAGACAGAGGTGACCGCTGGCCCGGCTCACCCCCACCCCACTTCCCACTGCTCACCACGTCTCTGTCTCCTGGGCTGCAGTGCCTGAAACTGGAGGAGAGCATCCAGGCAGCCGAGGAGCAGGGCGAGCTGGCCTTCCAGGACGCCAAGGCCAAGCTGGGCCAGCTGGAGGCCGCCCTGCAGCAGGCCAAGCAGGACATGGCTCGGCAGCTGCGCGAGTACCAGGAGCTCATGAACGTCAAGCTGGCACTGGACATCGAGATCGCCACCTACCGCAAGCTGGTGGAGGGCGAGGAGCACAGGTGTGGACTGCAGAGAGGGCGGGCCGGGGCCCAGGTGCCCGCCACCAGCCTGCCTCGGCTTCTGGCAGGCCTGCATTCCTGACCTGGTTCAGCATTTCCGGGATCTTGGCCTAACTCCTTAAACTCTCAGTTTCCCCTCTGGAAAGCGGGCTGACATAAACGTGGCTTATCCGTTGTGAGGAAGGACAACGCGACTGCACATCTATTTTTATGCATTTACGTGCAAATGTTAGCCATTTACACCAAGGGGAGAAGGGGCAGGACAGCGCTGGGACGCCTGCCCACACAGCGGGCAACCCCAGAGCTGGAAGTGACTCCCCACTTGCCAGCCCGCAAGCCCCCACCCAAAGGAGGTGACGCCCCAGGCTCCCTTCACAGTCCGCCATATTCCCTCCCCAGGATGGACCTGCCCTCCGCCACTGCCACCGTGGTCAGCACCGTGCAGGCCTGGCCCAGAACCGGTAAGTCAGCAGCTGGGACCGCTCTGAGAGCTCGTGGCGGGGCGGGACACCGGCTGAAGGGGACGCGACTCCAGAGGCATCACTTAAGTGGCTCCCAAACCTCCAGCCCCTGCCCTGCCCCACCCCTTGTGTCCCCCGTAGCTGCCTCCAAGCCAGCCCACTCCAAGGCCTCCTTGCGAAGGAAGAAAAAGAACCGCAGAGGCCCCGTGATCCAAATCACCGAAACGTCAGAGAAGTACCTCTCTCAGGAGTCTGAGGCCTCAGAGTGAGGCAGCTGGACCCCAGGAGCCCCAAGACACTCCGGCTACAACAGGAAGGTCTTAAACTAGACTCAGAAAAGCATCTGGGAACCCCCAGCTTGGGAGGGGAGACAAAACCTGTTACTGAACTGGCAGGAGCCGGGGTTCCAAACTGGGACTGATGTTTCGCGATGGCGGGGTGAGAGCTAGGCGTCACCACCTCCTCTCCAACACCACCGGCTCAGTCCTCTTTTCCAACTTGCTGGTCTCAGGTTTTCCCAGCTGGGCTCACTTTGTCCCCTCCCCACCGCTCTGAGGCTCTTCCTCCATCGTGGGGCTCCCACCGAGGTGCTTTGACTCTTGCCCAATGCTTGCCCTAAACGCCTCTCAAGCCTTGCCTGGCCTCTGCCTCAGAACCGAGGCTGGTGCCCGTGCTCCTTCCCAGGCCAAGGGCCAGGCTAGGAGAGCCCCTTGGGCCCTATCCTGTGTCTGGACTTGCCAGGAACCCTGGGGCTGAGGACCCTTGGCTTTCCCACACTTGGGCTCCCAGACACTTGACAGTATTAGGAGGGAGGAAAGGTGGGGTCTGGCCACTCGAGACCTGAGCCTGGACCTTCGACCGGCCTGGACATCTGCGCCCTGCTGTCCTGGGGGCACCTCCCAGGAAACACAGTCAGAGCCAGGCGCCTCCAGCCAGTTCCGCCACCTCCGCCGAAGCCGCCCCAGCTCGGTCACCTCCCCGTCTCCGGGAGACTGAGCTCTGCTCCCAGCCCCGGTATCTCCCAGCCTGGACACCCGGCTTTGGCACAGCGGACCCTGCAGAGCCTCAGCCCCACCCCTGGCCCGTTTTCCCTGACTTCCTCTTCTCAGGGCTGGTCTCCCCACCACATCCCGGCCCTCCCCTCTGCGTGCCCCGAGGAGCCCAGGATGTCCCCCTAAAGAGTTCATCTTTTCTTCCTTCTCTGTCCCCTCTTCCTCCCCACGTCCACTCCCCCTGCCTGTAGCGGGCCGTGACGAAGGCACAGTCCAGGGAGCCCTGGGAGTTTCTGAGCCCCAGTTAGGCCGGGGAGCCCCAGTAGCCTCCCTAAAAGAGCTCAACCAAAGGGAAAACATCTAATGCAAAAGGAAGTCCTGGGCTTTGTAGGACTGTGCCTGTGCCCTCCCTGGAGGACCTCGCAGTGCCAGCCTCAGCTCTTCAAGCCACTTTCTCTCTCCTCTCCCCTAACTAGGCCTTTCCTCACCTCCTCTTTTGGCCTGTCTCTGATCCTTTCATCTCGTCTTCCAGGACAGGGCAGCCTAAGGCCTTGGCCTCGCCGAATCCCCAAGGTCCTCCGAGGCTGGGGGTGGGGCTGCTGATGGCTCCGGCTCTCTCAGGCCAAAGGGAACTGGCCAGGTACTCATCCCTGATGCCCCCGAGGAGGGTGCTGATTGCTGCTTTCTTTCGGGCTATTTATTGGTTTCCAAGGGAGCAAATCCTCAGTGGGAATATGAGATATATAAAGTATATATTATTTTTTCATAACTTATGTGGCTTTTAACTTATTGCTTCCCTTCCTGTTTCTGCATGATCAGTGCTGAGTGTCCTATCTGGACTTTAGATAACACGTATCCCAGCCACATGGCTGGGCAGTGCCCCCCTCTCCTTGCCAAGGGGTGAATAAAGTGTCAAGATTTTGTCCATGGGTGAAACTGTGCATCTGTTTCTTTCTCGTCCCTGGGGATGAGTCGGTCACTGATTCTGGGAACCACGGTAGGTGCTGGATACTGACCCGCCGCTCCCCGGCTCCCTGGCACTCACAGTACGGTGGTCATCCCGCGTCGGCCCAGGGAAGCCCGTCCTCACAGGGGTGCGTGGGATGCGACAGGAGGCCCAGGGCCACTCGGGTAGCGCTTCCTCCTCCCGTTGGAATCATCGCTCTCGGGCTGCGGCGTGGGGGCCTTGTGTCACTGACTTCTGCACTCAGCACCACGACGTCCCCGGGTGGCGCTGTACTGATGGGACTGAGGCTGCGTGCTCTGCGCACGTACCGCCCACGGCTATGCGGTGCCAGCCTCGTCCGTGTGTTGTGAAGCGTTAGAGAGATGACGCTCGATCAAGGAATGAGCGTCACGCCTGACACCTTAGTGACAGCAATATCAGCAAACAGTCATCTTGAGGACCTTCCCTTGTCCCCAGCGGAGCTGAAATCTGCGCCCTCCCTGGCCCAGGGGACCTGACTTTCGGCCCCAACATCACCTGCTCCTCCTCCCCAGGAAGGGCTGGGCTCAGATACATGTTGGGGAAAGCGAGGATTAGAGAGTAAGGGAAGGGACCCCTCCCTTCCTCCTCCCTCCAGGGCTGCATTCCATTAAGGAAAAGTCAGCCCCCACCCCACCCCGCCATCCGCCAGCACTGCGGTAACTACTGCCCTCTGCTGGTGGTGGTCAGACTAGCACGTCCAGGGAAAATTAGCCCGCCTTCTGCTCTCCTAGGTCTAAGGGAAGGATGTTTATCGATTCTAAATTTAGGACTCTGGTTCCCTGACATTTGGCTCAAAGTTCAGGCCTCAGCTCTCAGAAACCCCGAGGACTGAGCACCCTCTTACCTCATCCTGCATCCCCTGACCTCAGTCTGACCCCACCGTCAGATCTTGGTCCCCACCTTCAGGTCTACGTCCAATGTCAAGTCCTCCAGAGACCTTCCTAAATGCCCATCTCAGGAGCCCCACCTGTCTCAGACACAGGACAGAAGGAACCTTGCCTCAGTGAGACCAGAAATTAAAACCGAGGCAACACAATAATTTCCCAAAAAGCCTTCAGTAAGAAAGAAGAGAAAAGGGGGAGTGAATTTAAGACTGAAGGGTATACAAATCTGACAGAAAAGATCAGACAGGCCAACAAGCCAAAGAACGGGACTGGCTCCTACTGCTTCCCTGAGGAGACTTGGAGGGACTAATTTTCCACCAAGTCACGAGTTCCATGTTTTCTGGTGCATTTTGGATGTCCTCCCTGTAGGATGTGGATTGGGACCATCTCACCCTGGAGACGTCCTACTGGGTGTGTCCTTTCAAATAAGGGTGGGGTTGGGGCTTGCAGTCCATACAGGGTTAGCAAAGGAAAATAGGGAAGGAGACACATCCTCCCCTTTAATGCTAACAGGTCATGGATTAAGGCCTGAGAAACTCCATCTTTTGCCCCCCACAGGGATGTCTGTCTTACTTCACTTCCATGCGCCTTTGTTTCCTGCCCTGTCACTAACCTGGACTCTGTGCTATGCTCCCCTTGGTCAAGCCTGTGTGACGCCCATTGGTTTTTCCCAGGTATACTAGGCGGCATCCAATCTGGAAAGGAGAATCCAGCAGAGGGGTTCAGGGCAGGAACTTGGAGCCAGGTCCTGGGAGCTGGAAGGGCAGGAGGCAAGAGCTGTAATGTCCTAGGTTAAAAACACAACAAAAAGGGGCCGGGGATTTAGCACAGTGGTTCTGGTGCCTGCCTTGCAAGTGCAAGGCCCTAGCTCAATCCCCGGTAACCACATACAATACCAGGCGTAGTGGCTCACACCTGTAATCCCAGCACTCAGGAGGCTGAGGCAGGAGAACTGCTGAGTTCGAGGCTTGCCTGGGCTGCATAGTGAGCTCAGGGCCACCCTGAACTACAAAGGGAGACCCTGTCTCAAAAAAAAAAAAAAACCTTCAAAGAAGACTAGCCTTAGGCAGAAAGATGAGGCCTTATCCAGCCCCCAGGGCCCAGGCAGGGCTGAGAAGCCTGGTGCTTAAGACTTGTGGGCAGTAGTTCTGGAGAGAATTTAAGGTCTTTCCTTTGATTTATAACAGCTGGAACTTAAAGACTGGGTGACTGTTCTGACAAGGTAGCCTCCAGAAGCAGGCAGATGTGCTGCACTGTCCCCAGGGGGAGGGGGCAGGAGTGACACCTGCATGTCCCCTGCAGGGCCCTCTGTCCCGAACCAAGGGACACTGCCCTTTCTCTCTAGCTGTCTTACTCATCTAGTGTTTTCAGGGAGAGAAACTTACCTAACTACGTCCCACTCAGTTATGTATTTTTGGTAACTGTTACCATAGCCACTCAATTTCTACCCAAAACAGACCCAGAAATCTGGTGTGATGACACATACAGAAAATTCCAGCACTCTAAAAGGCTGAGGCAGGAGGACTGCAAGTTCAAGCCCAACCTGGGTAACTTAGCAACTTACTAAGACACTTTCTCAAAAGTTAATAAGTCAGCAGGTGAGAGATTTAGCTCAGTGGTTCCGGCACCTGCCTAGCAAGTACAAGGTCCCTGGTTTGATCGCTGGAAACTACAGACAACAATACCAGGCGTGGTGACTCACACCCATCAACAATCAGAACCACATACCACAGTGCCAGGCATAGTGGCTCACAGCTGTAATCCCAGCACTCAGGAGGTGGAGGCAAGAGGATTGCTGTGAGTTCAAGGTCAGCCTGGGCTACATACTGAGTTTCAGGTCAACCTGAACTTCATAGAGAAACTTGGCCTCAAAAAATTAGTAAATAAATAAATATGTAAAGGCTAAGGATGAGGCTCAGTGTGAAAGCACTGGATTTGAACCTCAGTAGAGCAAAAAAATAAAGAGCCTGAAGACTCCTGCCCCCACTCCCAGTGCCCACATGTGGCACTAGTATGGCCCAGCTATACAAGGTCAAGGTCAGTCACCTCCTGTCAAGAGCCAGCATCATGAAGAGAGGATGTTGCCCCAGGCCACACTCAACACTCACGCGACAAACATTTTTGGGTCCTACCATGCTCTTGGCCCCAGGGACAGGGCAGTGAACAAGTGTACCCAAACCCTGCCCACGTGGAGCTCACATCTCGTGAGGAATGACAGACCAGAAAGAAATGTACTTGTAAAGAATGCAGTGCAGGGAGCGCTGAGGACAGGGCCGAGTCACACAGAGGTCGGGAAGGCCTCCCACAGGAGACAGGACATCGCTGAGCAGGAGGAAGTGAAGAAGGGGTCACGTGACAGCCTGGGCTGAGCAGCAGAGAGCACGGGCATAGGCCCTGGGGCCAGACCTACAGAAGGCAGACTGAAGGAGGCAGGGGTGGGGGAGGCCACCGGCGAGGCCAGGGCCCGGCTGGGCCTGGCACCGCAGCCATGGACTCATCTCCGACTGAAAGAGAGGCCTCGGAGCCAAGCAGGGGAGAGGCTGGGCCTGAGCCCCAAGGGAGGTAGCAGAGGCCCAGAGCCACACAGGGGTGTCTGGAATGTTCTCAACCTGAATTTGACAACAAAAGAGAAAAGGGGCTTTTTTGCCTGTCTGTTTTAGCCCTGTTATTTCTGTTTCGAAGAGACCAAAGTAAGTGTGGTTTTCACCATGCCGGTCTGCGGGACGTGCCTCCCGCACCAGAACGCGGCTCCCGGAAGCAGGGCCACCGCAGCACCTCGCCCATCATCACAGCGCCACCTTGCAGAAGGCCCTGGCTCCTCCCTGATGATGAAGAGATGAAGACTCGTTCCCAGACAGGCGGAGGGACAGCTGGGTTGGGACCCAAAGTCCCAACCCCCCCTCACCTCACACAGGGCCAGCTCCCTCAGCCTCAGCAAGAGACATGCAGTTCCCAGGGCCACAGGGCCTCAAACCACCGACCAGAGGCCCTGGGGCTCTGCGGAAAGTCTGGGAGCAAGGTGTGCATGTCCCCCACGTGCAGGTGAGTATGCCCCTGTGTTTCAGCACCACCACTCCAGTCCCCGCCTGTGCCGCGGCTCCCCACGTCCATCCACAGGCTCTGAGCGCCCCCTGCCGCCCGCTGTTCACCTACGGCGGTTACAGCAGCGCTAGGAGCAGCTGCTGGAGTCTGGCTTTGCCCTCAGCCCTTCCCCAACTGCTGGGAAACAGCCTTCCACCCCTCCCCAGGCCCCTGTCCCCAGGGTCTGGGGTGCCACCTGGCACACGGACACACAGACACGGCAGAATGCCTTCCTCAGCCTGCAGATAGGGAGAGCAGGGATAGGTCTCCCCAGGCAGGGCACAGCGGTACTCTGCCCCTGCAGGGCCCCTGGTTTCAACCTTTTCTTCCCACTGCCCCTTCTTAGCCATCTCCCACACCTGCCAAGCTGCGCTCCCCTCCTCGGAGCCCTCCAAAGCCCCCATGCCATCCACTGCTAGGCCATCGCGATCC
Organism: Thryonomys swinderianus; assembly: GCA_004025085.1. NCBI lineage: Eukaryota > Metazoa > Chordata > Mammalia > Rodentia > Thryonomyidae > Thryonomys > Thryonomys swinderianus. Next base: position 8,831 of record PVIC010027047.1, read on the forward strand.
TCCCACGGACCTGAGCTGGTGGCACTGATACGTAGCTTTCATTACGTGCTGAGTCAGGAGCCCAGTGAGGAGCGGGGGGCATTTGGAGACAGCCACACATGCATAGGCACACCATGCTCCCGCTGGCTCCCACACATGTGCACACACATGTTCTTGTGCATGGGGACACCTGTACATATGTGCGTGTCCACAGCTCACAGGCACTGGGTATCACATGCGAAGTGCGTGCCTGCTCCATGCCAGGTGCAGGTGCCCCCTCAAAGCCCGCATCTGCACACGAGCTCACACACACCCCAGCCACGCTCACGTCCACGTGACCCTATAACTGGGGTGACACTCCACAGTCAGACGGACCGCGGGCTGAACCCTGGCTTGGTCCTCCTGCTCCCTTGCTCCATGCCACCTTCAGAGCCTGTTTCCTCACCTAGGAAAGTAGGTAAAAAGGTGTCTCTACAAGGTCGTGGAGACTGAAGCAGCTAACTGTGCCGCAGGTCTGGTATGCAGTACGTGCTGCACAGCGGCAGCTGATGGAACCGCCCCGCGGGCCTGTGCACGACTGACTAGAACATGAACATCGAGGCCCCACCCACAGTTTGAGGCTATGAGGCTCCCGAGCCTACAGCCCCAGCACGCACACATGTCTGTGAGTGAGCAAGCATGCGGACACGTGCGGACATACATGCTCGTGTGACTGCTGCTCCGGGAGGCTGTGTAGCTGCGAGCTGAGTTCAGGAGCACACGGGCCCACACGGGAGCCTGTCTCCTCTCCGCAGCCTGTTGGGACAGAGTCTGGCCCGGTTCCTGCATTCCTGCTGCTCTCGGGCTTCCTCTTAGCCCCAGACTTAGGACACGAAGTGGAGTCTTAGAGGCCCACCCGCCCTGCAGGCCGTCCTAGGCTTTGCTTCACTGCAGTGAGCTGAGGGTCCTCTTGAGAGCAGGGAGCAGGGGGTCCTCCTGGCAGCCCTCCAGCTGGCCTGACAGTCATCTTCCCAGCTCCGTCTCCCCTAAGCTCACAGCTGCCGTGGGCGGCACACAGCAGGAGGGTCACGGCGTCTGGCACACAGCCTCTCCTCCTGGCCTCCTGGCAAGGGAGCTGGCCGGCAACTCAGTCCTCCTCTCCCCGGACCTAAGTCCCTTTGGAAAACCTTGCTCCACCAGGCCTCTCCATGGTCCCCCTCACCCCAGGCTCAGAGAGGATTCCCTGGCCATGTCCAAAGCCAAGGACAACAGAGCGGACAGCCTAACTGCGAAGACCTTCAAGGGACCAGGGCACAAGGCCCTGCCGGCTTAGGGTCACTCCTTGAGAGCATGGCTTGAGTCGCCAAGCGGCCATGCTTTGAGATTCCAAAGAGCTGATCTGTAAACCACCTCTCCCTGCCCCTGGGAGCAACCACGTTCAGCAGACGGAGATCACTTTCCTGTGTCCTCTGAGAGATAAAACTAGCCCCAAAGTAGCCAGTGCCACCCAGGAAGGCCCATCCATTCCCCCTTTCCCTTCCCTTCAGAATTAGTCAGGGCCACTTCACCTCAAGTTTGGGGGTGTAGCATTCTCCACGAGTGACACCCCAGAACCATGGATGTACCCTATCTCCTCATGTGTAAAACGGAGAAACTGAGGCCCAGGCGGAAGGGACTTGCTCCAAGCTACACAGCCTGCAAGAGAGCAGAAGGGGCTCTGGCCGCCCTCTCTGCAGACTGCCCAGCCAGCGGGCAAAACAGAAAACAGGTCACGCACACACAAACCAAAGTCAGTGAGTAGCCTCTGCCAGAGGGACCTTGGCAGGCACACCCCTTCCCAGGGCTGCAGCCCCTCGGTGCTAGGCCGCACGTGCCCAGGGTGAGTGCCCCTGAGTTGACCAGCCGAGCCCAGACTGAGGAAAGGGGATGCTGAACATATTCTGAGACCCACACTTCTCCACTGTGAGATACGCACACGGAAAAAGAGCCCCGGGTCCCTGGCTCTGGTATTGCCTCTGCCAGTAACTCACTGGAGGAACTTGAGCCTCAGTTTACCCACCAGCAAAATGGAAATAAGGTTTTCGATCCCCACACCTGTCCCCACCCCATGCTGCCAAAACCTGCCCTTTGGGGTCAAGTGTTCCCCCCAGCCCCAGGGCGCGCCTCCCCAGCCCACTCCTGCAGGTCTAGGGGAGCCTCTTCCAGGCCCCCAGAAAGGAGCAGCCAGGCCTGGCCCCCGGGCACAGGCTACAGCTTCTGACTCTCTCCCTCTCCCCCTCAACCACCAAGAGCCGCAGCCATGAAGTGGGATGGTGGCCACATTGTTTCTGGGGGGGCCGCCAGTCCGACGGGGAGGTGGGAGGGACGTGTGCTCATACCCCCTGGCTAACACTCCACAGCACGGCCAGCGGAGATCCCCACGCACGCAGGAGTCCCCGCGCTGACTCGGGCAGCCCAGGCACCCAGCTGGGCCGGAGCACCGGGTCGCAGGGCAGGGCGGGGCTCGGAAGCCTCTAACATCTGGAGTCCGCCCGCCCGCCGGCCAGCGTGCCCGGGCAAGGAGGCCGCTCGGGCCGCCCGACAGGACAGGACCCGACGCGGGCGGCGCCCGCCACATCTGAGCCCCGCCGCATTCCGAGGCGCCCGCCCGCCCGCCCGGGGCGGGTGAAAGGAGCCTCCCAAAGCCGGTCGGGCACCGCCCCCTCCCGGCCGCCGCGGGCTGCTGCAGGCCTGGAAGAACGTGGCCAGTGCGGGCGGTGGGAGTCTTCCCTCTCCCCCGCCGGACTCCCCGGGCCTGGGGAGCGCCCACATCGTCAATAATTCATCAGACCAGAGCTTTGGAGACCTGGCAAGGGGCTCTGAGTCACCGCGGCCTCCATACACCCCAACCTTCACATCCCCGCACCTTCCCAGGCCGGCCACACCACCCACATCTCCAACCTCTGGACCCCCTTGCCCAGGCGGTGGGCAGGACTGCAGCCTGGCTCTGGGCCTTTGCACCCCTCCAAGCCTACCTGTCACACCACTGCTGATGCCCTGTTGTCCTGCACACAGCCCAAACTGGCTTCCCCTACCCACAAAGTCCGCCTGAGGAGCCCCAAAATAACAGAAACCATAAAAAGAACTAAGACGCGATCTATGTATGTAGTAACTCCCCAGGATGAGTGTGATTATTATGTACTGTGAACATGTATTAATAAAAACAAAAGTTTAAAAAAATAAATCATAGGAGCTAGACACTTATCATGGGCAGACACTACAGTGACATTCACACATGTAAGCAGCATACCCACAGCAAGCCCTGCATGCCCCTGCCTCCTACATACACTCACATGCACACACATGAACACACGCCTTCATGCGCGCTCTGGGACGAGGGCCCAGAGCCCTGGCGACTGCCTCAGAGCACTGGGCATGGTCGCTGTCCCCTGACCAGAGCCTCCCTTCCCCAGTGGTGTGTCCCACACTCAGGCCGTCCCCTGGCAGCAGGATTCCAGCCCCTGGAATTCCACCACACACTGCTGTGTGACCCAGGGCAGCACGAATCTCTCTCTGGCCCCTCAGAGGCCTGCCCCTGTGGGATTCAGGATGGGCTTGAGCTCAATCACCTCACAATATGTCTTCCCTTCTAGATCACTGCACACTGCACTTTGCACAGAATAGCTGCTCACTGAATGCATGAGCCAGCAGGTATTCACAGGCTACGGGCTTGCTCTCAGCCCAGGGCCTAAGAGAGACTACACTGTCCGCCTCCCACACCATGGGCCTTTTTTTTGTAATTCAGACTGCCCCTGAGCTCACTATGTAGCCCAGGCTAGCTTTGAACTCAGCAATCCTCCTGCTTCTGCCTCCAAGTGTTGGGATTACAGGTGTGAACCACCACGCCTGGCACTGTGGTATGTGGTACTGATTGCTGGTGGGCGTGAGTCACCACGCCCGATATTGTTGTTGTATGTGGTTAGCAGGAATCAACTCAGGACCTTGCGCTTGCTAGGCAGGAGCCGGAACCACTGAGCTAAATCTCCGGCCCCACCTTGGGCCTCTTGACTGCTAGAAGCCAATTTAGTGCCTGAAGGAGGCAGTGACTGGTGAGCAAGCCTTGCCGGCTCCTCTTCCTTCCTGTCCCTCCAGGGCCTAACACAAACCTGCAGGCCAGGAGAAAAAGATAGTCAAAGCTACGTGTGGTCAGATGTGAACTGTTAAATGTTCCCATTTAAAGGACTGTGAACTGAAAGTCCCAGAGGATGGGATTGCCAGCGTGTCTCTCTGGAGCTCCCCATCTGGAAACTTGGGAAGAATCTGTTTACAACGGTTGTTGGCAAACGCTTGATGGGCTGCAGGCTGGCGGGGGTACAGACTATCTGAGCTTCCCACAAATGAAGGGAAGGGGGAGGCAGCTCGGGACCATGAAGAATCTCTCGCAATGGGGCCGGAGGGTTAGCTCAGTGGTGCTGGCGCCTGCCTCGCGGGCGCAGGTTCCTGAGTTCGATCCCGGTAACCACATACAATGCTGGGCGTGGAGACTCACAGCCATCAATACCACATACCACAGTGCCGGGCGTGGAGGCTCACACCTGTCATCCCAGCACTCGGGAGGCAGAGACGGGAGGATTGCTGAGTTCGAGGCTTGCCTGGGCTACACAGTGAGCTGAGGGCCAGCCTGAACTACAAAGCAGACCCTGTCTCAAAAAAAAAGAATCTCTCACACTTAGAGCTCCCCACAAAGCTTGCCAGGGTGAAGGAGTGAGTTCCCCCACTATGGGAACTATTCAAGTCCTTAGCGAATACTTACTGAGCACCAGTAAATGCCAAGTACTGCCCAGCGCACTGGGGACCAGGATGGCAAGGATTACAGAGAACAGCCAGGTACCAAGATACAGAGCAGGGGCCCTTGTTGGCCCAGAGGGAGTAGGTAGAGTACAGCATGAGACGCTAGGGCCAGACGATGGGCAGAACTGGATTCCAAACCCACAAGAAATGGCATTCCCTGAGTCCCAGGGCTCTCAGGAGGGAGTCAGTCCTCTCTGCCTGAGCCAGGGACAAGGAAAGTGAGAAGGGCCCCTCTCTGTTGGGGAGGCTCGGACTGGAGCGGGCAGCTCCGCAGGCGGCATTCTCACGTGTTCGGCCCCGTTCTCTTCCCACAGCAGAAGCTGCTTTGTCAGCCTCCCTGGAAAGGCTCGGCGCAATCTGGCGGGGAGTGCGTCGGTCAGGAGGCTCTGACAAAGGAGAGGGAGGAGCGGCCTGGGGCAGGGCTCCTCTGGGGCCGAGGGGACCGGCCAGCAGTGGGCTCCGGGGCCAGAGCCCAGGGGTGGGCTGGGCAGTATCGGAGAGGCTCGCATCTCCTGTGCTTCAGGGACGCTGCAGGCAGAGCTGGGCAAGCTCCCTGTGAAACCACCCGGCAAGCTGTAAGGCACCCTGGGGACAGGGCCATTGCAAGGACCCAGGGAAGTCTGCTTTTCTGAAAAGGGCTTTGGGACTGCGAATGCAGGCCAGGGCTTCCACCTCCAACGCCAAATTCCAAAATGAAGCATTTGAGGCTCATGGCTGTGATTCCAGCACACGGGAAGCTGAAACCACCCCCCCCCCCAAAAAAAAACCCTAAACCAGAAAAACAATTTTAGTATATATGCTGCTGAAGCGAGCACAAACCAGAAAAACAAAACGAAGCATCTGACACACAGGGCAAAGGAAAATTGGACAATGCAAAACATGCCCCGCCCCACAGCTGGGGCCTGGAAAGCCAGAGCTGCAGGCCAAGGGACAGGTCCAAGCACCAAGGGCCTTCAGCCCTTCCCCTGCTGAGCCCCACTGCTGGGGTGTGGCTGACCTGAGCAGACCCCCTATGCAGGAAGCTGACCTTTCCTAGAACCTCAGCCCCTGGAACAGAGAGAGACCCAGGGGGGTCCCAGCCAGGAGGCACCGGGTGCCCAGGAAGAGGGCCAGGCCAAATCTCGGCATGGCTAGTGCACCCTGGGGCTGTGAGTGTCCACCACGGCAAAGGGTCCTCAGGGAGCTGAAGGTCTGATGCCCCAACCGACCCCTCACAGCGTAGAAAAGGAAACTGGGTGTCAAAAAGGAGGGCTCACCCAGCCAGGGCCACACAGCTACCAAGCTGACCCCCAAGCCCAGCTGCATCTTTGGCCTCCCCACGTCAGGTGCCCTCCCTAGGGGGCTGGGTGTCCGGTGCCCCTTAGGGCCTTGGGAGTCAGCAGTGGCTGCACAAAGCGAGGGACAAGGGGCGTGGGCTCAGCACGGTGCTGGAACACAGAAGCTGGGATTCTGCCTGGGCGGATGGCAGCTGCTGGAAGCAGGGAGGCGGGCTGCCCTCCCCACACCTGACAGGAGGCTTTTTTGTTACCTAATAAGGTGTTTTTTCCTTCCCTCAACTCTTGACAAAGAGCCTGAGGGAAGGAAGGTGGGGGGTGGGGCATCATCGTCTTGGAGCAGAGCCCTCCCCTCAAACCCAGGCCACAGTGGGGGAGGGGAGCCCTGTCGGTTGCAGGAAGCTGGCAGCTCCCACAGCCCTGGGCGCCTGTACACAGGCAGGTTAGGATCTCTAGGGATACCAAGACCGACCCCCCAGACACATGTACAGTCACCTTGGAGAAGAGGATGGTCCCATGGGAACCCACACTTCCTGTCTGGCCCCTGGGGACAAGGAAATGAGGTTCCCAAAGTGGGCGCTGCCCTTCAGGGCCCAGCGTCTCCTGCCTTTTCTCAGAGCCGCACCAGCAGGAGGGCAGCTGCCCAGGCCAAGTCTGTGCTTCTCCTCAGAGGTGGGCCGAGCACCCAGAGCCAGGGCCAAGAGGGGCACAGCATTGTGCAGCTGCCCCCGCCTCATCCCCATGGGAAGGGGCCCACCCAACTGTGGGTGGTGCCTCTCAGTGGACTCAGGCCTGTCACGCCATGGGGTGGTAACGAGGAGACACACTAATGGCGGACACTCTCCGCGTCCCATAGCCAGTCTCCTCCTCCATGACTCAGGGACAAGACGCTCCTCTCAGAGTTGCTGAAGAATCCCAGGGGGTGACAGTGGACAGTCCCTGGCCCTCGGGATCTCTAGCTGAGCCTGCCAGTCCCAAACCCTGCTCCAGCCCCTCCAGCCCCTTCCAGACCTTCCCAGGGAGCCACCAGGAAGGAGGAGACTGCGGCTGAGGGCCCCTTAGTCACTGAGGGACGTCCTGGGAACACTCACTGCAATACCAGCAGCACCAACAGTACCCACGCCAGGTGGGCCCCTCTGCACTCAGGCCACCAGGCCCAGTGCATGGCTGTGTGTTGGCTGTGCTACTGGGTAGCTCAGCCACACCTTGGTGACTCAGGGCTATGGCATGCGCCCGCCAGGACAGTGGGAGAACAAAGCCACCAGCTCAGGGCCTGGGCATCTGAGCTGAGTCACACGCAGTCACACCCAGTCAGGCGTCTCCAGACTCCCGCAGCCCACCTGTGGAGATCAAGAGCTCCAGAGCCCCTGCTGTGGTGGCAAAATGGAGGCAGCTCCTCACCCTGGACCCAAGCCCAGGGCAGCAGGCTGAGTTGGGCCTGGGAACCCAGGAGGGTTTCAAGTCAGGCCCCGATACAGCCTACTGCTGGGCCCAGGGTCCAACTCAGTCCAGGAGCCAGTTAACCAGGAGGGGACAGAGGCAGAGGGGAGGCCATGGGCCATGGGCCAGTCAATCTGAGTCAGGGGCTCCACTGAACACAGTCCAGCCCTGGCCCCAAAGTCTGGCCTCTGGTGTGTGGAGATCATGAGGAGGTACCAGGCCTTCAGGTGACCACTCTGGTAAAAAGCATGAGGTACCAACCCAGCTTTAGCACCTAGAGCTCAGGGTGAGGCTTATAGGGACCAGGCTCAGCCCAAAGAAGGAGCCTCAGCTCCTACACAGGGTCCCAGGAAAGAACAGGAAGCAGCTGGGGGGACACTGCATCCCCTGGCGTGGAGGGACCCAGCCCTGGCGTCTGGAACCATCGCGGGGCACCTTAGGGCCAAGCCTGACTCAGAGGACAGGGATCCTGCCGCCACCATGGTCCCCAGCCAAGGCCACAGCTGAGAGCCACCGGCCAGAAGGGAGAAGAAAGGCCCAGCAAGGCTCTGCAGGGCAGTGTGAGCCGGCCTTCCCAGCTGTGCACAAGCCCAGGCATCTGAGCTGCTGCACAGCCTGCCCAACCGGGGCCCAGGCCCACCCCAGGCTGTGTCCAGCACCAGCCTGCATGGCCTTCGCCCTCGCCTCGGCTCCTCTGACCGGGTACCGGCTCCCACACGAGTCTGAAGCGTACCCCAAACTCTACCTTCAATCTACACTACCTGGGTGCTGCTCTACGCCTAAGCCTCCCCCTCCTGCCAGCCAGCCCCAAACCAGCCCCAGCCCTAACTCTTATACCACACCGTGCCCCAAGTCCCAGCCAAACGCTGGCCCCAAACCCACCGCAGCTCTCCCAGGCCTCCTCCCCGGCAGGCCCTCCCCTGACCCGCATCCCAACCCCACGTCCCAGGAGCTCGCCCACCCGCCTCTGCCCTCGCCACTAACCCACTCCCACTCCCCGTGCCCCAGGAACCGCACTTCTACCCCAGCTGCCCACGCTGCCCAACGCTTGGAAACTCACTGCCTGAGAGCTTGGGCAGGGCCAGAGGTGTGGTCACCATAGGGACGGGTGTGCCCCAGGTAAGAACGCAGGGACTACCAGCACCACCAACCCCCGTGTGGGGCCCACACCACCCCCGCCAGCCTCTCAACCAAGGCCTCTGCCTTCCTCCATGCCAAGGCTTCTCCTCAGCTGTAACTGCTGTCACACATGCCCCAGACCCTCTGCGTGGGCACGAGCACCACAGGCTTGTGAGGACTGCGCAGCCTTTGCACACCTCAGCCATACGCGGCAGGTCGCTCCTTCTTTGGCCTGCACCATTTTGTCAGAAGCCCAGCCCCCGAGGAGGAGAGCTAGGTGCGGCTCCACCCCCACCACAGAGGGCCAAGGAACACACGGCACGTTCCCGCCATGTCACTTAGCGGGCTTGAAACTCAGACTCAGGCCTCACCAGACCAGAGTCACCCTAGCAGGGAACAGTAGGAGCTAGGAGAAGCAAGGGACTTGGGGACAGGTCAGGGCCTGGCCCCAGACAAGGCTGTACCCAACTCTGGGCACAGGACATTCTTCCAGCCACCCAACCTTGGTTATTTTCAGTGCAGCCAAGGAGAGGAGGATTTCCTCCCGGGCATCCTATCCCTCCTCGAGGTAGCCGCGCAAGCGCAGGCCCCGGCGCCTACCGCCCTTCCCACCGGCCTCCCTGGCTGGTACCCTGCTCATGCTGAAGGGAGGGCTCACTCTCCCTGCCAACAGGTCCTTCAGGAAGCCAGAGAGCAGGGCGCCGTCACCCCTCATCGGCCCGCTGACTCTGGCAGGCAAGGTCTCCCACTCTCTGCCGGCTCTGCTGACCCTCCCTCACGCCAGACCCCAGGGCCCCCCAGGCCCCACCTGCACAGTTCCCACTGCCAAGTCTGGAGGCCCCAACTGAGAAGCCCATCTTCCCTCCAGGAGGCCTCTGCAGGGTCCTCCCCCCTCTCCACTGTGGCCTCAGCTCTGCCCCTCCCAGTCCTGCAGCCGCACCTGGGTCCTTGTCACTTTCCAGGCTCTGAGCCGGGCTCTGGGCACAACTCCCACTCCCTGGGCAGGGAAGCAGAGAACAGGGCTGACTTTACCGGTCTCCACCGACACCACCATTCTTCCTGCTACCAAGTGGGGCCCACAGCCAGCCCTGGTCCTCGTGACAGCCCTGTGACACTGATGTTGGTGTCTCTTACTTACGCAGACACTGAGGTCACAGCAGCTTTAGTTTAAAGCCCAGGGGTCCTGTGGAGTTTACACCCCAGAGTCTCCCTGCCAAGGGTGCCACAGCTGGCTCCTGTGGGTGAAGAGGTACAGCTTCCCGAAAGGTCTACTTTCAGCCATGTCCTGGTGACCACTGCAGGAGCCCAGGCCTGGGGTACCCAACCCATGTCATAGCATGATGCACCCACCCTGTACACACAAAGTGCACACCCAGCTCTACCACCCCCACACCTACAAAGACACATTCCTCCAAAACCCTGGTCCTCACCAGGAATGGTGGTTCATGCCTACAGTCTCAGTACTTGGGAGGCAGAGGCAGGAGGATTGCTGAGAGTTCAAGGCCAGCCTGGGCTACATAGTGAATTCAGGGCCAGCCTAAACTACATGGCAAGACCCTGCCTCAAAAAACAAAGGGCCGGATATTTAGCTCAGCGGTTCCAGTGCCTGCCTAGCAAGTGCAAATTCCGTGGTTTGATTCCTGGTAACCACATATAATACCAGGCGTGGTGACTTATGCCTACCAGCAATCAGTACCATATACTACATTGTTGGTTGTGGTGGCTCACGCCTATAAACCCAGCACTTGGGAGGCAGAGGCAGGAGGACTGCTGAATTCCAGGCTTGCCTGGGCTACATAGTGAGCTCAGGGCCAGCCTGAACTACAAAGTGAGACCCTGTCTCAAAAAAAAAAAAAAAAATGGTCCCCAGTTTCTCCACTCCCACGCCCGGTCAGTGGGCTCCAGACCTGCGAGACAAATTGGGCAGGTCACACCCAGAGGCTCCTGCAGCCCCGCCCTGACTGGGAGCCTGACGTTTCCATGGGGCAGGAGAGTCCCCTGCTGGTGAACATGAGACAGACAGGGACCAGAGCCAGAAGCCAGAAGCCAGAACACAGGCCTCAAAAAGGATCCTCCAGGCTCTGACAGCCAACCACAACTATTGTTGATTTTACAGAGTACTCGGGCCAAGAAAAGAGGGAAGAAAGGGCAGGAACGCCCAGGAGAAGGACACAGAGAGCAGAAACTCACAGCGGCTGCAGCGTGAACTCTGGCCTTGGACTTGGCCTTGCTGGGCTGGGGCCTGAGCAGAAGGTGGAATCTCATGAGACTCCCAGCTCTGGCACCAAGGTGCACAGGCAGACCGAGGCCCTGGAAAGGTCCCTGCAGGCCTCTCAGATAGGCTGGTTTTGAGGGTCCTGAGCTGGGTCCCTGGGGAAACTGGCTGGAAGCAGACACTCCTGTTTATAGCCATGTGTGGGGAAGCAGGAAGCTTCCTACAGCCCACTGTTCACCTTTCCGGCCTCCAGCCGGACGACCTTGGGCAAGTCTTCTCTTCTTGAAATGGCTTGGTATGGATAAGATGTTTGTAAGGTCCCTTCGCTCTGGTCCTTGGCATCACCTGCCTAGCCTCTCTCCACCAGATACACCTCCCTGGTGAGGTGCCTGATAAGACAACACTGAGGACACAGACCACAGAGAGGACACTGGCTGTGATTCGCCAGTGGTTCTGCACTGTAATGGGGGGTAAAAACTGGGCATGTTGACTTCAATGTTCAGAAGGACTCCTGGGTCCCCCTTTGTGTTACAGGGCCTCTAGGTGTCTACTTGGACGTCCCCCTGGCTATGTCAAAGATACTGCTTTGCACAAGGCTCCTTCCTCCGCTCTGGTGAGCACCCAGCCCCTCCAGTGGCAGCCTGCGTCCTTGACCTCAAAGCCTTAGTGGCCCAAGGCAGGCAGGGAGCTGCAGCAACCGAGGAGCAACCTTCCTCTCTGAACTCCACGCCCTAAACACCGTGCCCCAAGGCTCAAAATCCTGGAGACCTTCAACGCCAAGACTCCCTCATCTCCCGGCCCCAGTCCCTCTAAGGAGCTCCCTAAGGGACCCAAGCAGCCCTTCAGGCCACTGAGTTGGACACAGCCTGCTCCGTCCACCACCTCACTCCCCTCTGCCCTGGCACCTGGTACACACAGTGCCCTCCTCTCCCACCAACCCAGGCTCCAGACGCGCCCAGTATAGCATCCTCTCATACCCTGCGCCAGACCAGATATTCAGGGCTCCATACTCTGCCCCACACTATTCTTACACCAAAGGAGACTGAGCAGGAGATGAGATGAGGGTGGTTAAGCAGGCTGTCCAGGGTCACACAGTGTTTTAGAACCAAGGCACATTCGACTCCAGCTACTCAGGGTGATGCCTGGGTGTTACGTGTTGGGGCTAGATGTCCCCCAAAGCCTCGTGTGGTCATGAACTCAATCTACAGTGTGCAAAGCTGAAATTGATTCCTGATGCAATGCTGGGCTCAGGGGCACTAGGATTAAGGCTGTGAGTGCTGCCCTCCCTAGGTAGCCTGAGTAAGATAAAAAGGGTGGAAAGACACAGTTAACAAGTATCTCTTACTACCTTTGCTGCCTGTGGGCACGGTGTTGTTTCTCCTCTGGGATGTCTGTTTGCCATCCCAACCTTGGAGCCAGCTGATGATGGACTGAAGCCTCTAAAACCTGTAAAACAAATAAAGCCCTTCCCCCTCTAACTTTGGGTGTTGAGTATTTTGTCTCAGCAGCGAGAGACAAGTAGCTAACACGTAAGGGTGGCATGCCAGGCCTTCGTGATATGGCTCCTGCCAGCCCTTTTTTATTTTGAGGTGGAGCTCTACTAAGTCACTAAATTGCCTAGGCTGGGTTCAAATTTGCAATCTTGCCGGGCGTGGTGGCTCAAGCCTGTAATCCCAGCACTCGGGAGGCAGAGACAGGAGGACTGCTGAGTTTGAAGTTTGCCTGGGCTACATACTGAGCTCAGTGCCAACCTGAGCTACAAAAGCAAGACCCTGTCTCAAAAAAAACTTGCAATCTTCCTGCCTCAGCCTCCCAAAATGCTGGCATTACAGCTGTGTGCCACCACACCCGGCTTGTTCCACTCTTGGACAGCTGCGGGTGCCAGTCTGTTCACCCATCTGCCTGCCTGGGAGCCCCTGGCTGATCTCTGCAGCCACAGGGACAGAGCAGCTCCTGCCTCCCTGTGATGAGGACAGTGGGGAGAGAGAAGCACCTTAGCGGGCCCTGCTCCGTGGCAGTCAGCTGGGAGGCAGAGGTGAGTGTCCAGCCACGGACCCTGAGCTCCAGGAGGGGCCAGGACACTCCAGTGCAGACGGAAAAGGAAGGGAATATAGAATCCTATGGAGTATGTTGTAGGTGCTGGATGCTACTCTGTGCACTTCGTATGAAATAAATTGTTCAATTGCCTCAAAGACCTTCATGTCAGGCTCTGTTGTTCACTTCACATGTGCAAACGTAGCAACCAACTCTGCCTGTGTTAAGTTTGTGTCAGAGTTGCACTTCTTTTCCATCTCCAAATAGAAAATCCCTCTCCTCCCCAGAATGTCCTGGGACCTCGAGCATAGAGCTGTTGTGCCATCTAGTGTCAGGAATATGCACTGCAAGGACCCAGAGGAACTTACAAGAAAATGATCCTCTCTCTCTTGGATTACTTTACTGGATGAGATCTGTTCCCCTGTCCCTTTCTAGCCATCCCTTATTGTTTTCTTGCCATAATATGCATGAGAACAGATAGCATCAACAAGTATGTGAAAGAGGATAGGGGAATCGAAGAGGAGGGGGATGGGAGAAAGAAGGGAAAGTAATGAGAAAATAAAAGCTGTAACGCCCTCCAAGGTGACTGCAGACTGTGTGAGTGACAAACACTTACCAATACAATTTTTTTTTTTGAGACAGGGTCTCGCTTTGTAGTTCGGGCTGGCTCTGAGCTCACTATGTAGCTTAGGCAAGCTTTCGATCTCAGCAATCCTCCTGTCTCTGCCTCCCGAGTGCTGGGATTACACACGTGAGCCACCACGCCCGGCACTGTGGTATGCAGTGTTGATTGTTGGTGGGGGTGAGTCTCCACGCCCAGCATTGTATGTGGTTTCCGGGGATCAAACTCAGGACCTTGCACTTGCGAGGCAGGCGCGCTGGAACCACTGAGCCAATCCTCCGGCCCAATACAATTACATTTTTAAAAAGAAGAAAGAGGGCTGGAGACAGCTCAGTTGCTCCAGCGCCTGCCTAGCAAGCGCAAGGTCCCTGGTTCGATCTCCGGAAATCACACACAACACCGGGCATGGTGACTCACGCCCGCCAACTATCAGTACCACATACCATAGTGCCACACCTGTCATCCCAGCAGTCGGGAAGCAGAGGCAGGAGGGTTGCTGAGTTTGAGGCTTGCCTGGGCTACATAGTGAGCTCAGGGCCAGCCATCTCAAAAAAAAAAAAAGAAGAAAGGACCCTATCAGAATCCAAAATACAAAATACAAACTGGCGATTCTGGTGCAGGTCTGTAGTCCCAGTGGCCCTGGAGGCTGAAGCAGGAAGGATCCATTGAGCTCAGAAGTTTGACAGCAGCCTGGACAGTATAGCACCAACTCATCTCAAAAAAATAAGAGAAAGAAGCCGGGTGTGGTGGCTCACACCTGTAATCCCAGCACTCGGGAGGCAGAGGCAGGAGGATTGCTGAGTTCGAGGCTTGCCTGGGCTACATAGTGAGCTCAGAGCCAGCCTGAACTACAAAGCGAGACCCTGTCTCAAAAAAAAAAAAAAAAAAAAAAAAAAAAAAAAAAAAGAGAAAGAAGCCCCAGCTCCCTGCTAACCACACAGATGCCACTCAGCACCACAGTGATTCTTGCACATCCAATCTGCTTCGTTGCTACCAAGCAGAAGAAACCTTGCCGTTTGTGCGGGGTCCCAGCCTCTGCAGCATGAACACAGGTGACGTGCAGAGGTGAGGGGCCAGTCTCCACGGCCTCCCGCCGTCCGGCAGCACTGTTCGCCTGGAGCTTCTCCAAACCAGGGCCTCCTGGCACCCTTCAAAATGTTGGCAACTCTCTTCTCCTTATGCTGGGTGTGTGGGCCGGGCTGAGAGGGGTGCGAACCCATGGAGAAAAACGCCAGGGCTCTGTTGGTGCAGGGTGAGGGCCTTATTTGGTAGAGGAGGTGGACTTAACGAGCCCAGTGCCAACACTGCCCTCGCTTTCCTGTTGGCTCTGTGCAGCCCCTCTCAGCCACACGCATCCACGGCCCCAGGAGGCCTGTGGGCGGGGGCGGCTCCAGGGAAAGCTGCCGTCTCAGGCCGTCTTTAGGAGCCCACAGGCCCTCGGCTGTCCTCTCACCTACAAGGGACGCGTCACTTAGATCCAAAATTTGTGTCTTCGCAGTGAGTGGACGATGGCCCAGAAAGAATCCCATATGCGCCTCCTGGGGCTCATGTGGCAAAGCGTCTTCGCAGATGGAATCAAAAGGGTCCCAGGAGGTGATCGTGGGTGAATAACAGGCACAATGGCAGGTGTCCCTGTAAGTGAGGAGGAAAGGCCAGGACGCAGAGGAGGAGGAGACGTGAGGGTGGGGGAGACCAGAGTGAGGCAGCCACAGGCTAAGGACACTGCAGCTGCTGGAAGCCAGGAGAGGGGAGGAGGGAGATAGGAGACGCGGGAGGAGGAGGGAG
>PVIC010027048.1:0-24207 GCA_004025085.1 Thryonomys swinderianus
TTTACCCATATCCCTACCCACTCCCCCCTCCTCCCCCCTTTATACATGCTCTTTTATTTTCTTTCTGTATCATATTTATTCCTTCCCCTCATCACATTCCCACACCAAGTTTCCTATAGAAATATTCCACTCTATGAAAGCTGTCCTACTTTCTAGAACTCATTTGCATCTACAGGTGTTCATGCCAAAGAGAAGATCCAGATATTGTCTATCTGTGATCTATTGATTTCACTTATTAGTATATCCTCCAGATGTCTCCATTTGCACCTAAATGGATCAATCTTGTCATTCTTTATGGCAGAGTAATACTCCATTTTGTACAAAAACCACATCTTCTTGGGCCGGAGGGTTAGCTCAGTGGTTCCAGCGCCTGCCTCGCAAGCGTAAGGACCTGAGTTCGATCCCCGGTTACCACATATAATGCTGGGCGTGGTGGCTCACGCCTGTAATCCCAGCACTCGGGAGGCAGAGACGGGAGGATTGCTGAGTTTGCAGCGGCTTGCCTGGGCACCATAGTGAGCTCAGGACCAGCCTAAACTACAAAGCAAGACCCTGTCTCCAAAAAGCCAAAAAAAAAAAAAAAAAAAAAAAAAAAACCACATCTTCTTTATCCACTCTCTAGTTGATGGACATTTGGGTTGTTTCCAAGATTGAGCTATCACGAACTGAGCTGCTATGAACAAGGGTGTACATCTGTCTTTCCAATGTGAGTTTTTAAATTCTTTTGGGTATATTCCTAGCAGGGGGACAGCAGGGTCAAATGGGACCCCTAGACTAAGGTCAAAGGCTGCACACAGTCTACCTTTAATCTCATCTTCCATCAGAGCCTTCAATGCTCTTTCCTTAACTTCTATATCCCCATTTGGTCAGAAATTCCTCCTGCCTTTTTAATAAAAAGAGTCTTCTCACTGATACTCTACCAACACAGCACTGAACCTTGTCATTTCTTGTTTGTATTTTTGCAGTTATCTGAGACTTTTAAGCTATTTTCAACGTCTCCAGGCTACCATTGTGTGTTTGCTTCCTAGTTAAAATATGTCACGTCTGCAAGAGGGGTACACCTCGCCCCGCCCCACCACTGCTTTGCTGGAACATGTAGCTACCAGGATCCTACCTGTAAACTCTGTGACAGTAAGGAATTAAAGAGACAGAGCTTAAAATAAAAGAGACAGTTTATTTGGGAAAAAGTGAAAAAGGAGAAGAAAGCTACTCTGGAAGAGTAAGGAACATTAGGAAATGAATACCCGTGGGATTTTGTTCTCAGCTCCTTTTTATCTAGAACTAGTGAATTCTTGCATCTGGCACGTGAGGACCTGGAAGCTGGTGCCAGCTGATGCTGTATCTGGGCATATTTGATCCTCACCTTGGGGACCTCTGTTCGGTCATTTGACTTCTTCCTGTCCTTTTGTCATGGATAAGTATGTGAGAGGGGGGCCTTATAGAAAGGTAAATTAGAATTAATAATGGGGACGTGTATGTATCTGGTACAATAATAGACTGATGTGAAAGTGAAAATATACATGTGTATGCATGTAGGTGTGTGTATCTTACATATTAAATAAGAGTCCTTATTAGGACTGGCTTCCCCTTCTCTCCTTTGCATTTTATTGAGGTAGGTGAGGAGGCTGGTTTCCCTAGTCTTTTATGCTTTTGGCTTTCTCCTTGCTCTGTCAACCCTTTCTGATAAATTCTTATTGTAGTTGTGTTACCTAGCACCTCTCTGGGTGTGGTTTCTCTCTTTTGTCTAATTCTTTGAACAGTAGAGTCTACCGGTGGAGGAAGAAGCTGCTATTAATAAGAGTCTCTATTAATTTTTAATAAAGGCTATCTTTTTCCTCCCTAAAAGCCATTTGAACCTACATCAACATATTTTTTTAGTATTGCAATTTTACGTTAAATACTTAATATTTGCACAGTGAACTCTGCCGTATTTCTCTCATTTCATTCGTCTTTCTCTCATTAATATTCACTCACTGTTCTAAAAATTGCTTTATTATTTATGGATCTTTCTTATACAAACATATTTAAGATCTTTTTTAAATATTTAAGGTCTTAAAATATTATTGAAATTACATTAGGTAGAGTAATTTGAAGGAGAAATAACCTCTTTATACTTTTGAATTTTTCCATTCATGAACCCAGTATGTCATTTTATTTGTGCATAATCATTTAAGCTCTTAGTAGAGCTTAGAAATTTTCTCTATGAACTTCCTTGTCTTAGGTTAATTCTTAGATCATCTGTTACTTTCTTGTTATTGTAAATAGTATTTTGTTTTACATTTTTCATCTGGTTCTTGTTGGTATAGAGAATGTTTTCACTATTCTTCTAAGTTTGGGATCTGCATTATCGAATAGCTTTCAATTCTTGTGAATTTTTTAATCATCTTTGATAAAATAGTGATTGATAACTTATTCCTTGAAAATTTGGTAAAACATGTAAATGTATGTGCATATGTGTATATGTATATTAGGTAGTGAATTCCTTTTTATTGTAGGTAGTGAATTCTTGATTACTATTTTAATTTATAATAGCTGATTCATATTTTTCATTTCTTTTTGCCTCAATCATTTTGCTTAAGGCATTTCATGTATGTTATCAAATGTATGAGCACATAGGTCTTCATCATGGCTTTTTCATTGTATTTAAAATCTACATTGTCTCCAGTTATTTCTCCTTTTAAAATGGATTTTATCACTTTTAATCTTTTCACACTTCTTCCTTTATTACTTTTGCTAAAGATTTGTCAATCTTATAAATATTTTTGAGTAAAAAAGTGTTTTAAGTATTTTCATTAATTTAACTTTTGGGGCTGATACATTAATTTAATTTTTAGGTAGGATTTTTTTTTTTTTAGGCAAGGTCTCACTATGTAATTTAGGTTGCCCTCAAACACACAGGGATCCTCCTGCCTCAGTCTCCCAAATACAGGTATTTTCAGTGTTTACCACCACGCCTAGCTTTGGTCAGGAACATTATTTAGAGTGTCTGTTGTGTTATTGGGTAGCTCATAAAAGTGGCTCACCAATTAAACACTATCAGGCTTTGGGTTGCTCACTTCCCTTCAAGTTGGATTCCAGGTTCTTCCCATCTGAACAAAGAATTGACTGAAAAAAGTAAAAACAGGACTGAAGGGTTAGCTCAGTGGTTCCGGCGCCTGCCTCACAAGCGCAAGGTCCTGAGTTCGATCCCCCGAAACCACATACAATGCTGGGCATGGAGACTCATGCCCACCAGCCATCAATACCACAGTGCCAGGCGTGGTGCCTCACACCTGTCATCCCAGCACTCGGGAGGCAGAGGCAGGAGGATTGCTGAGTTCGAGGCTTGCCTGGGCTCCATAGTGAGCTCAGAGCCAGCCCGAACTACAAAGCGAGCCCCTGTCTCAAAAAAAAAAAAAAAAAGTAAAAACAGTGGCAAAATTTATTTGAAAAAGTGAAATGAAGAGTGAGAGGGAAACTGGCTCTGTATAGAGGGAAAAGCATAGAAATAAAAATACAGTCTGGAGAAAGCAGAGGAGGCTCTCATGAGGAAAGCTACGATGGCAAGTTCTTTTCGGCATCTGTGCCCTTTATTTCTCTGTTATTTCTGTTTAAATCCCAAGGAAACCCATGAGGACTACATTCGGGTCCTGAGAGGTGTTCTGGGATTGCATACCTCAAGCTGAGGTCAGGTCTAGGCATCCTGAGAAGCTGGTTACTTCTTGTGAGAAGCCCAAACGCAGGGCTTTGGAAACTTCTGCACATGGAGTTTTGCAACCTTGTAATTAACAGGTCAGGTAATTCACAGCAAGTTCCTCAGACGGCTCTGCCGTGCCCTAACTTCCCAGGTCACTTGTATGCTAAAGTTACGGTGAGCTTGTTTACTCAAGAATATCCATATTAATTCCTCACAAAAGATGATTTAGATATAGGTTGAAAAGCCTTTTATTTTTCACTCTTTGAAAATAATGCTTCCTTGTTTTCTTAGTTTCAATGTCACAATGGAGAACTCTGATATAAAATGTATTCATGTGATTTTGCAAGTCACATTTTCTCTCTGTATGATTTAGAATTGTCTTTTGGAAGTTGAAGTTTTACTTTATATTACAAATCTCAGATGAACTCTCCCCCCTCCCTTTTTTGGCATTGCGCTAGCCTTTCCATCAGAAATATTTTTTCTTTCAATCACACATTTTTTAGTCTAGAGACTTTAAGTTATTATTTAGAATATCATCTCATCTCCCATGTCAGTTGTTACATGTGTCATAATTTTTTTTCAAAACTTTATAGCCCAAAATAATCATTTCTTATGATTCTGTGGTTGGCTAGGTGGTTTGATTGGTTTCATGGGAGCATCATCACAAGGCAGCTTTCAGGTGAAGAGAAGCCGGCATCTGGCCATCTGGATGGTTGGGATGACTGGGTCTGTCCACGTCCTCTTTGATCCTCAGCGGGGCTGACCTGCACTCTCTCACACAGGCAGGGCGATGTTTGGTAGAGTCCTTACTAACTCTGTGTTTGCTCCCATTTCTCTGACATCCCGTTTGTCAAAGTAAGCAACGTGGTCATGTATATCTCCTCTTATCCCCAAGATGCAAGCACTTCACATGTGTTTTGCTTGTATCTTGCTCACTGTTATCCTATGAGAGTCAGGAGAAAGATCAATTCTGCATCTCTGTGAGTAGGGAGGAATTGTGCACTGTGGCAGGTGCAATCACAGTCTTCCTCTGTTTACCTTTTTTCTTTGATTCCTTTTCTATTTTCCCTACTCTATTTTGTGACTCTTGTTCTTCACTTTGTGTCTTCTTGATGCCTTATGAGATTGTTCCTCAAACTTGTCTGTAAATCACAAATTCAAGTTTGCATTCATTCTGTTAGTTCTCTCATCCATTAAGTTTCTTAATTAAACTGTCATATTTTTCCCACCTGATATTTGCACTTAACCCTTTGCAAAAGTTACAATATTCATTCAATGTTAACAATATCTTATCTCTATGATAATACATTATTATTTCAATCTTTAAAAATCTGTTCTATCTAGTATGGACAACTAAGTTTATAACCTTCAATTAGTGGCTACACTCATCAGTTGTCTGGTTTTGTGTGTGTGTGTGTTTGTGTGTGTGTGTGTGTGTTCGTTCCACTTCCTCTTACAGGGACAGCTATATTGTAGATATTGGGCACAAAGGAAAGAAGTCTCAGTTCAGACTTTGGTTTGTTTCATTCCTGCTGATTTTAAGAGGTGAGGAGGAGGAGGGCATTCCAGCACAGAGAGTGAAGCAGTGCCTGGTCTGACCACCATGGTTGCTTTCTTCCCCTGACACAGTGACCATACTATCCGCCTACCTTGGTTCTAGACATGGGCTTAGGTTATTTTTGAGGCATTTTACTTGCTTGACAGGAAAGCAGAAGAAAGGGGCATCCAGATATTTCTTTGTGTTTGTTACTATCCACTCATTCCTCCTCACAGCAGCCTTGTAGAATCATATAAAGTTAATATGTGACCCCTCTACTGGCCTTGAATTCAGTGCTCCTATCTCTCAGTAATGACGAAATGAGCAATGATTCATGCAGGCAGATTTCTCCGGATAAAGTCATTTAAAAATTTCCCCTCTATTTTGACTTTTCCTATGAAAGGGGAGTTGACCTCTTGTCAACGAAAAATATCATCTGGAACCTTGCCATCTCAGGTGGGCCTGTTACAACTTGTATTTGTGAAATGTTCTTTCTAAGCTGGGTATTTATCAATATCAATAAAAAAATACCCTAGCCTCTAAAACTGCCCTATATTTTTCTGTCTTCCCTCTGGCCATCTGGAGAGTTGTTGACACCAGCAAGGTAGATTTACTTGGTTGACCCCATTCTTTGATGTTTTAAAGTTCATGAGAATACTTTGTAAGATGATCTTGTTGAAGATGTTATCTGAGGAGATTTTGTTGGTTTGTTTGAGTTATTATCTTCACAGCTGTGTCTCTTTTTGTTGGAGAGAAATGAAAATTTTTTCCAAAAAATCCAAGCACAAACCATTATGTTTGTCTAAACCTCTGTACTAAGAATGAACTGTAGACTGTAGACTCCAGGTGATAATGATGGATTAATCACTAACGGAACAAAGGTACTACTCTGGAGGGAATGTTAATGGTGGGAGAGACTTCACATATGTGAAACTGACTGATTTCTTTCAGGCCATTTACTATGTGTCACCTTGCTAAACAACCCTATTTCTCCTCTCATGCACAACCGTCTTTCTCAGAGGACTGCTGAAGCTTCTTTCTGCTTCTGCCTTCAACCAGGAAGTTTTCCTAACCCCAAATCCCCCCAGCCTTCCTGTCTGAGTATCCCAGTTTTCCACTCACCCAGGACCACTTAGAGTCTCACCTTCTCTGAGACTTTCTCCATGCCTCTCCTCCTCCAATATTTCATCATTAGAGAGTTATATTTGTTGAGCTCTTATGTGTGCCACATATGATACTATTTAACTCCCACGACCACTCAATAAAATACTTCAATTATCAACCCATTTTATAAATAGGGAAACAGAAACTCAGAGAGTTCCACCTAACACGGACAAGGTAACAGCATCATCAGTGGCAAAACTGGGGTTCAAAACAGAAACTTCATGGTATTTTTAGGGATCAGTTCCTCTATTAGTCTTTACATAGTGTCTCAGAGAGCTTTCTTTAACTTTCTCATTTGTACTTTTCCAATCATGTCTTTTTCTTGCCTTTTCTAGATACCAAACACACCTAGATCAAAAAGGTTTGCACAAATGTTTTTCTACAGCTTACAAAAATCACTCCATTCTTAAAGTTTTCACTACAGAATGAGGAACTGTCCTATCTAGTCTTACCTTCCAACTAGGTTTTTAATTCCTTGGTATTCTTTTGCTTCTGGATATTCCCCTTCAACATAATTAACTCAATCCTGAGCACTCAGCAGGTACCTTGTAAATGTTCACTGACAGAACAAATGTAACAGAAAAAGACTAATTTGCAGCCTGGGGTTAGGAGAAATGTCTGTTATCTACAGTCACTCACTTCTAGATGACTCTGAATAAGAAATGCAGGTATAGAGGTTAAGAAATGAATGAGCCTCCTGTTTCTGAGGCCATAGAAAAAGGCAGACATATTTGTCATGGTCACCATCCTACTTCCTGGGGAGGGAGTTTTGGAGGAGAAGGGAGATGCCATCTATCAACTGTTCAGAGCTTCCTGCAGAAGCCAGACCACACATGTAGAAGGATAATTGCCGGGGGAAGGAGGAGGGCAGGAACAGGAGAGCCAGGCCTTGTGCTCACCCAGCAGGATGTGAAAAATTCAGCTGGTTTCTTTTTATAGTTTCAATCGTCCCTGGTAATGAAGATTCTGCAATTAGAACTCAGCTGGCAGTGGTGTCAGGACGTGTGAGGCAGAATAGAATCCTGGGTCTGCAGAAGGGCAGGCACGTTTGTCAGGAAGACTTGAAGGCACCCCCAGGAGCAAGCGATGCGTTGTGAGGACCAGGGCTATTTTTACAGACTGTTTCCTAGCTGTAATCACACCTCAAGCAAGCTCCACCTGGGCATTACAAGTTCTACCTTTTATTTCAACACATTCAGTTCTCAATTATCTGTACAAATGAAGGGAATTATTAATACAGATAATGTGAAACAATCACACCTTGTTTATGTAGGCTATCACAAATACGAAATTTATGATAATTTCACCTAGGCTTGTTTGAAGTTTACTTGCATATATTATATAAAGACAACATTTTAAAAAAATATTCTAGGTGCATTAGCCCACTTTGTAAGGTAAACTGCCAAGCCGAACAAGTAAAATTTCACTGAGTACTTATTATATATTAGCCACTGTGCTAAATCCTTTCTATATATGATTACCCACAATTTGCTTAGTAACCTTGTTAGATAAGCACTTTTTGAGCCTCACTTGTAAGTAAGGAAATGGGCCTGTGTCTAACGTCTCATCCTTAGGAAGTGGTAGATCCTGGGTCTGTGAACCCTGCCACACCTGACCTGTTCCTGCTCTCAAGCATGAAGCAATAAGCTGGTGATAAGGAAGCCTCCTCCAATCACAGGGCTACTCCGGGGGCCTCTGCAGGGCAGCACTGTAAGCAATTAGAGCTATCACTACTGCTTTTGCAAAGTGTTTGTGGCACAGCTGGAGACAGAGCTCACTGGTAGAATGGAATGTCTGCCTTGCATGTGTGGAGTCCTGGTTCACTCTCTAGTACTGTACCACAGTAGTAGTAGTACACACATATTTGTGATAAAGGATGAGGAAAAACATCAGTTTCTTGATAAATTATGAAATGCCTTTCTCATTTCTCATAGTCTACATACCTCCGGGTTCCTTTTTTATTGATTTAAAACTCTCACTAAAACTCTTCCACTCTGACAATCAAAACTGTACTATAAAAACAGAAGAAATCTTTGCTCAAATTGTTGCATCCATCTTGACAATATTATCTAATGTGTCATAAGCTGCCAGGAGAGTTCCATGTCTGCATTACGGATAAAATGGAGGCCCCCTAGCCTTCCTTCAGGTGTAAACTCTGGGATCATGAGAAGCATGGAGACTACCAAGTGTGGGGCAGTAGACCACAGGAAAAGAAGAAAAGACTGCTTTTCAATATTTCCATAATTGTAAAACACAATGACCTATTTAATACTCTATAAAGTAGAAGACATATGGACAGGGCCATATACAAATATGTGAATTCAATGCTGTCATATGAGAAGCAGTATTCCTCTGTGAATATTATTCTGGTCAAATGTGCCTGTTCTTGGGCCAGAGATTTAGCTCAGTGGTTCCGGCGCCTGCCTTGCAAGCGCAAGGTCCTGAGTTTGATCCCGGTAACCACATACAATGCTGGGCGTGGTGACTCACGCCTGTAATCCCAGCACTCTAGAGGCAGAGACAGGAGGATTGCTGAGTTCAAGGCTTGCCTGAGCTACATAGTGAGCTCAGGGCCAGTCTGAACTACAAAGCGAGACCCTGTCTCAAAAAAAAAAAATGTGCCTGTTCCCTCTCTCTCTCTCTCTCTCTCTCTCTCTCACACACACACACACAGACACACACACATCTAGGGAACATAAATACTGAAACGTCCCCATTCTACTGCTAACCTAGCCCTATAAGTCAACAGTCAAAATACAAAGTTCCACTTATCCTTGTAGTTGTAGTAATGCAACAAGCTTTAATAAGTATTTAGTTACCATCCTAAAGTTGATAAGCTGACAGTGTTTCCCCAAAGACTGGAGGAAAGTGAGATGAAGTATAGAGGCAAGTAGCTAGTCCTAAAATAAGAAATTTTAGATACACCACAAAATAAATTTCATCCATACACACAAGTTTATTACAAGTTAGAAGCCAGTTTGAAGAAAAATTGCTTTGGCTTTAATTTGAAATTTTAGTTTTGAAAAAAGGTGAATATGGAAATGGAAAAAGTAACCTAAATACAGCTTTAAATTGTATGGATTCCACCCTCTTTTCACTACGCATCATATTCAAAATATATTTTAAATTTCTGGTCAATTTAATCTCTGGTGGATTCCCCCCTTTTTTCAGTCATACTTTATTCAGTAGGTACACAATAGACAATTCAAGTGAATTTTAATTCAAGTAAATCTAAGATGGAAAAATCTAAATTGAAAAATTATATTCTAAGATCAGCTACTCAAAGCCCAATTTTGATGACTATCTGCTGTTTTGATGATACTTGTTAATACTTACTACCATTTGTGAGGATAATCAATATCTGATTGTAAACTATGCACGAGATTATTGCAGGCGCACACACAGAAGTTAGGAAAACAGGTGGAATACATTTGATTGACTTCATGGTTGCAAAGTCAGGAGAGCTGCATGGGTTCAGGCCTGGGCTGGCAGTGGATGAGGCTAAGGTGTTGGCTTTAATTTGAAATTTTAGTTTTGAAAAGAGATGAATATGGAAATGGAAAAAGTAACCTAAATACAGCTTTAAATTGTATGGATCCCACCTTCTTTTGAGGTATGAGGGGTGTTCTGAAGTAGGTCGAAGAGGGCAGGGAAAGAGCAAGAACCAAATCAAACTGTGGCAGGAACAGAGGGTGGTCAGTAGTCAAAGATAAAATGAAGCATTGTATTGAACTGCCACCAGCTCATATGAGAATTAGATAAACACGAGCCTTTGGGTGGCTACAGCTGTGGCAGGATTCACCGCTAAACAAGCATGCCTCAGACTGGGTATCAGTGTGAGCTTTTTGTGTGCTTTTGTTCAGTGTATAGCCTGTACAATTACACATTACCCTGGGGCTGTGGTTTGCATTTAGATGTCCCCCCAAAGCCTCATGTGTTCATAGTGTGACTTTCAGGAGGCAGTTGGATATAGGGTGTATGAATATGGACTAAGGGTGTATGATAAGTTAATGGATTTAGTATAGTTCTGGGTGTAGATAATGGAAGTGTCATCGTGGGTATGGCTGGGACCAATCGATAGGCTTGTATCCTGGGATGGAATATAAAGGGCCAGAAAGAAGGCAGGCTGCTGCTTGCTGCTGCTTGCTGCTGCTGTTTTCTGTGTACCCTGCTTTGGACTGTTTCTCCTCTACCACTTTCTCTGCCATACTGAACTTCCCTAGAGCAGCTGACTGTGCACTAAAACGTCTAAAAATGTGAGTTGAAATAAACCTTACCTCCTTTAAATTGTGGGTGTTGGTTATTGTTTCTCACTGATGGGAAGAGTAACCAAGAGGAAAAATCCTTAAGGAATGAGGCGCTAGTTGTTACACCTGCCACTGTTACAAAACACAACTTAAATGAGGAAAGATTTATTCTGACTCACTGTTTCAGAGGTTCACAGTCACTTGGCTCCGTTGTTTCTGGGCCCAGGGTGAGGCAGAACATCATGGAGGGAGGATGTGGCCGAGGAAAGTTTCTCACCTCGTGGGATCCTGGAGTAGAAAGGGGAACAAAATGGAGAGTCAGGGAGGGGTCAGTGACAAAACAAACCCTTCAAAGGCACTCCCCAGTGGCTTGTTTCATCTCATTAGGCCCTACTTTCACAGTGAGCCATTCAGCTAGTGAATCCATCAGTGGATTAATCAATTTAATGACGTTAGCACCTGTATGATTTGGTTACTTTCCAAAGCCCATCAGCAACATGATGAGCTTTTGGGGGACACTTAGGATGCCAACCATAACATATGGCCAGGACACTTTCAGGGTAACGTTATAAAAATGAAATTAAGAATATTATATTTAGTGTTAAAATGAATGGATAAAAGTACAATTTATCCCCCAAAGCCACTGCTATTGTTACTTTCTTGCATATTCTAGACAAAACTGCATAGCATAAATTCACATATAATATTTATATAATATCTAATATTTTATATATAAATCATTTTGTATTCACCTAAAACCTTCTAGGATACACATTTTTCACTTTGCTTTTTTCAATAAATATATTTTGAAGCAATTTTATATGTTTACACGTTAATTTACTTATTCTCTTTGTTGGACACATGGAATCCTATGATACACAAATCTTCAGTCTTTTGTTATTAGATATTCAGACTCTTTCTGGTCCAATATTTTTCTGACACTTCTTATATATTTGATATTCTGCCCTCAGATTGGCTCATTTAGCTTCCCATATTTTCAGTGGAATTTTTGATCTCCTGGATATCTATTTGAACATGTTTCATGGTTTCCATTTGTTCCCTAAATTGGATGTTCATGGTTCCCATTACTTTCCTAAGCTTCTCTCTTTTTTACCTGTAACTTCTCTGAGTCGCTAAGTATTTCACTCTGGTCACCAGCTCTCTGGTTGTCTGAGAAATTATTTCTGATTTGATTTCGTCCTATAGCTTCTTTCATCTGCTTTGTTACTTCCACTTTTGTCATGTCACAGAGTCCAGATGACTCTTGGGTTGCTCCACCTCATTGGCCCTGCAGTTTGCCTTTGGTGAGCTGAAAGTCTGGGGTTGCATTGTTTAAGTATATTATCATTTTATTTTTGTTTTTTAAAGTTAACTACCTGGGCTGATGCTTGTAAACTGCTTACAGTAAATATCTTTAGTGCTAGTATTTAGAATCTTTAGGAAAGGATTACTTCTCAGAGGTGTCTTCCAACTAACTATAGCTGGCTTTTGTGTTTTGAGTCTGTTGAAACATCCTACTTCTTCAATTTAGTAGGCTTGAGAAGTTTCTGCCTACTTGGCCTAAACCTTGGTTCTTTGGCACTGGCCTTTAGTATTTTTTATGATCCTTAAGTAATCTCAGTCTTGGTATACCAGGAAGAACAGCTGATTAAAACTATTATGTCACCTTGGGTAAAGTAGTGCAATCAGCAACAGCAATACCATCAAAAACAGCCTGGAAAATGACAAACTGTGGTAGTCACCTTTAACTGTATAAACTAGATTTGTGGTTATATAACAAAATCTAAAAACCTAAATTATTTTTTTGCAGCAAATAAGTCCTCAATATAACAATCTTACTCTTGGGGAGAAAGTTTTCAAAAAAAGTAGGGGGAATGCCGGGGGTTTAGCTCAGTGTTTCCAGCGTCTGCCTTGCAAACTCCAGGTCCCTGATTCAGTCCCTAGTAACCACATACCACAATGTTGGGCGGGGTGACTCTCGCCCATCAGCAATCAGTACCTGGCTCACACCTCCAATCCCAGTACTCGGGAGGCAGATGCAGGAGGATTGCTGTGAGTTCGAGGCTTGGCTGGGCTATATAGTGAGCTCCGGGCCAGCCTGAACTACAAAGTGAGACCCTGTCTCTAAATGAATAAATAAGTTAACTAATTAATTAATAAAAAGTAGGGGAAAATAGAGAAATAGAAAAGAAGAAGATCTTAGAAGCAAAGCTAGAAGAGAAAGGAAGATTATGCAAAGTTTGGGAAAGTGCTAAAGAGGAAAGGAGGTAGAAGGAAGAAATAAAAATAAAGACAAAACAACGACAAAAAACTAGAGGCTCTTCACACTCAAAAATAAGGACAAGTAAGGAAAACAAAACAAGAAAAGGAAGAACCAAAAAAGAAAGAAAAGGGCCGGAGGGTTAGCTCAGTGGTTCCGGCGCCTGCCTTGCAAGCGCAAGGACCTGAGTTCGATCCCCGGTTACCACATATAATGCTGGGCGTGGTGGCTCACGCCTGTCATCCCAGCACTCGGGAGGCAGAGACGGGAGGATTGCTGAGTTCGTGGCGGCTTGCCTGGGCACCATAGTGAGCTCAGGGCCAGCCTGAACTACAAAGCGAGACCCTGTCTCCAAAAAGCAAAAAAAAAAAAAAAAAAAAGAAAGAAAGAAAAGAAGAAGGAAAAATGTCCACTTCAAGTCGTGTCTCTGCTATCCCTGGCAGACAATGTGGGCAACACACAGATCTGAGCTGATTAATAGCAGCAAGTCAGCGGTAGCTTTACAGCAGGCCTGAACTTTTAATTCCATTAAATTAAAGGGTAGTTTCTGGCTGTGAGGCTGGAACTGGGCCTGTGGAGCCTGCAACAGTCTACATGCACCTCACTGGCCCAAACTGGGCTCTCAGACCTCCTGCCAGTTTGAATCCTGATGTCGCACTGGAAGACACTAGATGGAGTTGGCCTGCAGCTATTCTGAGTTCTGAACTTAGTTGGCCTCTCTCCAAGATGGCTACTAGGCAATCTCTCTCTCTCTCTCTCTCTCTCTCTCTCTCTCTCTCTCTCTGTCTCTGTCTCTGTCTCTCTCTCTCTCTTTCTCTCTCCCTCCCCACCCTCCAAACCCCAACAGCTCACCAGTAGTCATGGTTCATTAGTGAGTCTGAACACCCCTTCCATGGAGTAAGTCCAGGCTAGGTATGAGGCACTGCCTATTATGTCCTTCTTTGTTGGAGATGCTCTCTTTGGTCTCCCCCAAGGGCTTAAATTCTTCTTTCAGATCCTCCCTTCTCTCCTTCTCTTCCTCATGTTGCTTTACTCCAGTGCCTGGACACCAAAGCTAAGAGGGCCTCTCTGCTGCTCATCCCGGAAGTCCTCTTTTCTAATACTTCAATGAATGTCTTTTTCTATCAGTCTTGGTATATTGGCTAGGTAAGGAGAATGCAATGGAATTACTAGACTGTGTCCAGTTTGGGCCACTGTTGGCCAAAAACCATAGTACAGAGATTGAGCTGATAGTTTCTTACCCTTAACAAACTAACCTTATGATGGTGGCTGAGGGTTAAATGACTTGGGCAGTGCAAAACTTGCTGCTATACTGCAGTTCCCTATGCAAAGAAAGCCACAGAATGATATATGAATTAGCTTCAGCAGTACCCACCTGCAACCCTATCCATAAGCTGGAGAAAAGCCTCCTTCTACTTTAATCACTGGATAGATGATAAGAAATATAAAGTTGGGCCTGAGGGTTAGCTCAGTGGTTCTGGCGCCTGCCTCGCAAGCACAAGGTCCTGAGTTCGATCCCCGGAAACCACATACAATGCTGGGCATGGTGACTCATGCCCACCAGCAATCAATACCACATACCACAGTGCTGGTCGTGGTAGCTCACACCTGTAATCCCAGCACTCGGGAGGCAGAGGCAGGAGGATTGCTGAATTCGAGGTTTGCCTGGGCTACATAGTGAGCTCAGAGCCAGCCTGCACTACAAAGCGAGACCCTGTCTCAAAACAAAACAAAACAAAAAAAAGAAATGTAAAGTTGCTGGAACAGAACTCTGAGGAATACAGACCTTGACTGGCAGCTGTGGACCTCACTTTGCTTAAAGAACTTATCACCAAGACAAGAGACCTTTTAAGAATTTCCTCTGGCTCTGTGGTTATGTTCCATTTCAGAACTTCTATGGTCTGTCTATACTTCCTGTGGAGAGTGGCCCCATGGTCTGAATTGTACTGAATTATGCGTGGCTCTGCTCTCAGGTTTCCTAAAATGAGAAATTGAGGAAAAAGTTACATTAATGACCTTTCTTTCTTCCTGAGGGTTCAATCAAATGATAGAAAAGCAATCTGCATAGTAATTATAGCACCTCTCCAAGTGAATCCCTGTGCTTCAGTGGAGAAGAGTGTAGAAGTCATATCTATAATGAAATTCAGATCCATTTGCTTCTAAATCACAGGAAAGTTAATTCAGGCTGTGCAGTCACAATCAGAAGCAGCATAATATATAACCTACTGGTCACTGGGCAGCTCATGCTGTTCTTAACAGTGGAGAGCAACAGGAAATAACCTGCCACCTGGACAAAACTTGTGCTGACAAGGATCTCAGTCTGCGACTGTGAGGGACATAGTCTATGAGAGAACTGACAATTTTGAATTATGAATGGAAGTCCTGCCTTTTCCAGCATGTGGACAGAAAATTTAATGGCCAGAGTTCTTACCCTAATTCCTCAAATCAAAGAATTCTAAGACTAGTGGATATACTGGTGCTAATGGGTCATACTGTGAGAGGAGAAAAGATACTTAGGGGAGAATGACATATCCCTAAACTTTGGAAAATGCTTATCCATTGATCTCCATTGCTACTTTTGTCAACAGAATGTGACTAGGGGAACAGCTTCCCTAGGCTGCTGCCATTTTGCAGGTTCTTCCCTGGGCCACCATTTTGAAACAGCTTCCCTGGGCTGCTGCCATTTTGTAACAGCTTTCCAAGGTCTCCATTTTGGAACATCTTCCACAGGCCACCATTTTGGAACAATTTTCCTAGGTGCTGCCATTTTGGAATAACTTACTTGGGCCACTGCCATTTTGAACAAGTTCCTTAGACCATTACCATTTTGGTCAACAGTCATAGGCTGCCATTTTGGAATAACTTTCTTTCTTTCTCTTTCTTTCTTCTTATTTCTTTCTTCTTCTGTCCTTCCTTCCTTTCTTCCTCCCTTCCTTCCTTTCTTTCTTCCTTCCTTCCTTTCTTTCTTTCTTTCTTTCTTTCTTTCTTTCTTTCTTTCTTTCTTTCTTTCTTTCTTTCTTTCTTTTTCTTTCTCTCTCTCTCTCTCTCTCTCTCTCTCTCTCTCTCTCTCTCTCTCTCTCTCTTTCTCTCTCTCTCTCTTTCTTTCTTTCTTTCGGGTATTTTGTAGCCCAGGCTGGCCTCAAACTCCCAGCAATCCTCTGGCCTCTGCCTCCCAAGTGCTGGGATTACAGGGTGAGCCACCATGCCTGGCACTGTGGTGTGTGGTACTGACTGCTGGTGGGTGTGAGTCACCATACCTGGCGTTGTGATATGTGGTTTCCAAGGATCGAACTCTGGACCTTACACTTGCAAGGCAGATACCAGAACCACTGAGCTAAATCCCTGGCCCTGGAACAACAACATCAACAAAAGAATGTGACACTAGGGTAGATTTATCTCATTACCTAGCATGGCATTCCTTAAGTTTGTACTAACTGCTCCAGTTAAATTATATGGAGTCTTTACTTTCTGAGATTAAATAGTTTTTACCTTTAAAGAATAAATAAATCATTCAATCTTCAGGGTTCTAATGGTAACCAAAAAATTTAAACTTGAACCACACTTTTGAACAAATGGACTAAGAAAGTATCTAGAGTTCTCCACTCAACAACAGAATACATATTTTTTTCCAGCTTGGGACTTTCTCCAAAAAAGTACATGGGACTTTCTCCAAAAAAAACCCCAAACTAGCACATAGAACATGCCTAAGTAAATGGAAAAAATTTGAAATTGAAATATTAGATTGGTTTTTCCCATTAAACAATAATAGCAACACAAATACAAGAATTTATGGGATGAAACAAAAACATTTCTATGAAGGAAATTTATAGCAGTGAATTACCACAACAGAAAAACAGAACAAATGCAAATAAACAACCTAATGTTCAGCCTCAAGCTTCTAGAAAAAGAAGAACAAGTTAAACCCGAGGACATACAAAGTAAGAAATTATAATGATCAGAGCAGAAAATAATGTAATGGAGACTAGAAAACAATACAAAGAATTAATGAATTAAAGAAATGATTCTTGAAAGATTAAATAAAATACAAAAACCCTTATCTAGTCTTCTCAAAGAAAGAAAAGACTTAAATCCATCCAATTATAAAGGAAAAGGGTGAAATCATAATGGATCATGTAGAAATACAGAAGATCTTCAAAAACCTGTAGTTTAGTAAGATAGAAAGTACAGAAGAAATGAATGCTTAGATGCATATGAATTACCAAAACTGAATCAAGAAGATATAAAAATTCTCAGTAACCCAATATCAGCATTGAAATTGAAGAAGTAATTTAATTTAAAAACTACCAACAAAGAAAAGCCCAGGTCCTGATGGATTGATTGCTGAATTCTATAAGAAGTTCAGAGAAGATTTAACATTACTACTCCTCAAATTCTAATGAAATTGAAAGACAGGCAGCACTCAGAAACTCATTCCTGGAAGCAAGTATTATGCTAACACCAAGACTAGAGAAGGACTCAAACAAAAAAGAGAACTATAGGTCAATCTCCTTAATTAACAAAATGCAAAAATCCTCAGTGAGATACTAGAAAACAGAATGCTGCAAATCACCAAGAAGATTATACACCATGACCAGGTAGGAGTCATTCTAGGGATTCAGGGATTGTTCAACATAGGCAAATCAATAAATGTAACATATCACATAAACAGAGTCAAGGATAAATCTGCATGATCATCTCAATAGATGCACAAGAAGCATTTAACAAAGTACAACCCATTCATGATAAAAGAAAAACACTCAACAGAAAATGGGAATAGAAGGTCTTTATCTCAATCTGATAAAAGCCATTTATGAAAAACAACAGCCAACATCATACTAACTGATCAAAACTGAAAGCTTTTACTGTAAAATCAGGAACAAGACAAGGATGTTTACTATCACCCCTTCTATTCAATATTGTTCTAGAAACAAACAGATAAATTAGACAAGAGAAAGAAACAAAAGGAAAAGGAAGAAGTTAAATTATTATTATTATTGGATAACATGATACCCTATGAAAATGATCCCAAAACCTCCACCTAAAGACTCCTAGATTTAATAACCAAATTCAGTAGCATAGCAGGACACAAATAAACACTCAAAAACAAATAACATTCTTTTACACAGATAGCAAGCTCTCTGAAAGAGGAAATGGTGAAACAACACCTTTCAAAATAGCATCAAGAAAAATGAAATACTCATGAATCACTCTATTGAGGTTTTAGTTACTTTTCTCATTGCTGAAGCAAAATGCCTGACACCCAAACTTAAAAAAGAGAAAAGTTTATTTGGCTTCCAGTTTGTAGAAACTTCAGTCCATAGTTGTCTGGCTCCAAGGCAGAATAGCGTGCGAGAAGGCCACTGCTGAATTTGGTTATTAAAAATTGGTCTCTAGGGCTGGAGATTTAGCTCAGTGGTTCCAGCGCCTGCCTTGCAAGAGCAAGGCCCGGAGTTCGATCCCGGTAACCACATACAATGTTGGGCGTGGTGACTCACTCCCACCAGCAATCAATACCACATACAATACCACATACCACAGTGCCGGGCATGGTGGCTCACGCCTGTCATCCCAACACTTGGGAGGCAGAGGCAGGAAGACTGCTGAGTTTAAGGCTTGCCTGGGCTACATAGTGAGCTCAGGGCCAGCCTGAACTACAAAGTGAGACTTTGTCTCAAAAAAAAAAAAAAAAAAATTGGTCTCTAACCCTATCAGAACCTTAAACCATATTTCCTTTCTTTCTAAACACTGATGTTGTCTTAGATGATATCCATATGGACAACCCATGTGAGTCCTCATGGTGACACTGTGACATTCCTTAAACCCAGTGGAAATGTGTCTTTGGAATTTGACCTGGTTGGCCATTCACTTCTCTGAAAGTCTCTCCACCTCTCTTGAAGGACTTCAGTCTTTCTGCGTGCTTCTTTACCTCCTTGGTGAGCTTTCTTATTCTGAAAGTTTCTGTAATTCCTCAAGGTCCTCTTCTCAAATAGCTTTCTCAGTTGTCTGTAGATCATTTCAACCATTCCCATGGTTTCAAGTAATATCAGTATGCTGATTTCCAACTATGACTTTCCAGCCCAGCTCTGTCCCATAAGCCCCAGACCCATATACACAACTTTTAACTGCATACTTTCTACCTTGGTTCTTTCAACACTTCAGTTTCAATCTACTCAAACTAATTCATTATCACCTAAAATATCCCTAATACTATATATTATCATTTTTATTTTCATTGATTTAAGTTCTTCCCATCTTTGCACTGCTTATAACCATGGCAAAACTTTGAATTCTTATTTATAAAAATAATATTTTATTGAAATGGAAAATACAGAAAAATCTATAAATCTTCCATGCAGCTTGATGAATTATCAGCAAATGAACATACCTAATTTATCATCTGTGTCTAGAAGTAGAATGTTCATTATTTCTCAAATGCTTACCGAGTATGCTTTTCCAGTTGGTAGCACCTCCCTCTTCTTAAAGGCAACTTCACATCACAAATTAGTTTTTTTTTTTTTTTTTTTTTTGAGACAGGGTCTCACTTTGTAGTTCAGGCTGGCCCTGAGCTCACTATGTAGCCCCGGTAAGCCTCAAACTCAGCAATCCTCCTGCCTCTGCTTCCCGAGTGCTGGGATTACAGGCTTGAGCCACCAAGCCCGGCATCTGTGGTATGAGGTATTGATTGCCAGTGTGCGTACCATGCTGAGTATTGTTGTGTGTGGTTACCGGGGATTGAACCAGGGACCTTGCGCTTGCGAGGCAGGTGCTGGAACCACTGAACCAAATCTCCAGCCCCAAAATTAGTTTAACTGTTTTCCAACTTTATAAAAATGGAATTAAAAATATCAACAACATTCCTTTTAGAAGTAGGAAAATACTTTAAAAATATCCCCCAAATTCATACGGAACCAGAAAACACCCAGAATAACCAAATAAATTCTAAGTAAAAACAGCAAAGTAGGAAGCACCACAGATTTCAGATTATCCTACAAAGATGCAGTCTCAAAAACAAACCTGCCAGGCGTGGTGGCTCATGCCTGTAATCCCAGCACTCAGGAGGCAGAGGCAGGAGGATTGCTGAGTTCGAGGCTTGCCTGGGCTACATAGTGAGCTCAGCGCTAGCCTGAACTACAAAAGCGAGACCCTGCCCCCCCCAAAAAAAAACCTGAGGTGCCAGGGATTTAGCTCAGTGGTACCCCCACCACCTGCCTTGCAAGGCAAGGTCCTGAGTTTGATTCCTGATACCACAAAAATAAAACAAAACTGGCGCAAACAGACACTTGCAGAACATTGAAACTAGATCCCTATTCTCCTTGAAGTAAAAGCAAATCAAAATCAAAGAGCTAGATAAAAAACTAGGAACCTTGAAACTGCTGGAAGATAACATAAGATAAACACTTGAGACCATACATGGGCAATGATTTCCTGGGATTCCCTGAAAAAATTTTCTAGACAGCACAGAAAACAGAAGAGTGAAGAGACAACCTATAGAATAGGGGAAAAATTACTAGCTACTTTTCAGGCAAAGGAATAATATCTAGGATATACAAAGAACTAAAAAACAAAAATTACTCTCTAGAAAACAAATATCCCAATCAAAAAATGGGCAAATGATCTGAAAAGATACATTTAAAAGAAGAAATACCGATGGTCAGTAAGCATATAAAATAACATTTAACATCTTTAGCAATTAGGGAAATACAAATAAAAGCAATTCTGATTTCCCTTGCCCTCGTCAGAAAGGCTATCAACAAGGCCACAAAAAACAACAAATGCCAGCAAACATGTGAAAACATAACTTTTCTCCGTTGTTGGTAGAAATATAAACTACTGCAACCACTAAGAAAAACAGTACAGAGATTCTTCAAAAAACTGAAAATAAATGCCGGACGTGGTGGCTCACGCCTGTAATCCCAGCACTCGGGAGGCAGAGACAGGAGGATTGCTGAGTTCGCGGCGGCTTGCCTGGGCACCATAGTGAGTTCAGGGCCAGCCTGAACTACAAAGCAAGACCCTGTCTCAAAAAAAAAGCAAAAAAAACCCCTGAAAATAGAAATTCTGCTTAAGCCAGCCTATACCCATTATGGGTATAAACCTGAAACAATCAAACATCATACTATCATGATTTGTAAATGTTCATGTTTATAGTAGCGCAATTCACAATAGTTAAGCTCTGGAAACAACTTAGATCTCTGTCAACAAATTAAAGGATAAACAAAATTTGGTGTATTTTCACAATATTTTTAGCCACAAAGAAGAGAGAAATTGGGCCAGAGATTTAGCTCAGTGGTTCTGACGCCTGCCTAGCAAGCACAAAGTCGCTGGTTGTGTCCCAGTAACCACATACAATAATACCAGGTGTGGTGACTCACACCCACCAGCAATCAGCACTCGGGAGGCAGAGGGAGGAGGACTGCTGAGTTCGAGACTTGCCTGGACTACATAGTGAGCTCAAGGTCAGCCTGAACTACCAAGTGAGACCCTGCCTCAAAAAAAAAAAAAAAAGAAGAAGAAGAGAGAGAGAGAAGGAAAGAAAGGATGGATTTTTGAGCCTATAAGTGAACTAAGTCAGACACAGAAAGATAAATATAACATTGTGTTATATAAGAAACCTAAAATATAAATAAATGCAAGAATAAAACAGAGATGGTAGGAAAAGAGAAGGTCCATTTTGGAGGTGGAGAAGGGGACTAGGGGGAGAGAGGAGATAAGGAGAAGATAAAAGGATAGAAAATGACCAGGATTTATTATGTGCATATACCAGTTCCCTAAAACAAATGTCACTATTTTGTATTACAAATATACACTAATAGGAATGTAAATTTAAAGAAAAATAAAAATGACATTATGAAGTGTACATGTTTGTCTGGTTTCTTTTGCTTACCACTGTGTTGGTGAGATGTGTCTGAGTCCTAATCCTAACTGGTCTACTCTGTGAATACTTCATCATGGCTTTGTCCTTCTCCTAACTGGTGGATTTTATTTGGGCTTTTATTAGTTTGGAAATATCTTGGACGATATATGAATATTCTGGTACATATCTTTTGGCACATAAATTTCTGCAAGCTTCTGTCTTTTGGTCTGTCATTTTTAATGCTTTAATTAATGACTCATCAAATCTATGAGTCATACAAATACATTAGCCAGCAAAGTAAAAATTCAAAAGTTCTGGATATGTTGTAATAATTGGTCAAAACTAATGAAGTTAAATTTAACAGGGCTAAATGTAAAATTTTCCATTTGGCTTGAACAAATGTATAATTGTACACAATACTATCAGTTAAAATAAAAAAGGATAAATATCCAATAATATGGGAAAGGTTAAATAATTACATATCTTCTGAGTGAAGTACTAAGCTATCTCTTACAATGATAATTTGGGTTATTTAAGAATAAGACACCTTACATAAAAATCACCAATGTATGTATATATTATTATTATTACAATCACAAATTTATATGACAAAACTTTGATAAAACTTTAAAGTACTGGCATGGTGAGATTAGAAATAAATTTATTTCCAATGTTCTTTTGATATTTCATAGTATTATTTCAATGGAAAGTAAAAATAGATCTATTTTTAAATTGTTGGATATGCACAGGACATGTATGAGTAGAGAGAAGAAAACAAAAATGTGAAAACAAGATACTTAACCTGTCTAGGTTCATTTGGGAACGCCTTTGCACCAGTCTCACAGATGACAATGGAAATTAAAATTTGGAAGACCCCAATCAAGCCCAATTAAAATCCCTGCTTGCTGGTACTGGGGAGGGAATAAAAAGCAGCAGGAATATGATATAGGAAGTGTCCAGGACCTAAACATGAGGAAAATGTAGGGGACATGTTATGATAGGACCGTTTTGTGGGAGACAACAATATTGATTATGCTCAAAGCAGGCTATAAGCAGTGTCAGCTGTGAAGAGTTAACCCCACAGCTGGCTGGTTTTGAGAAGTGAGTCTGGCAGAAGCCTATGTGCAAAGGTCAAAGTAACTCACACCCCAACTCCATGCCCACAACTAAAACATTCTTAACTAGAAGAACAGTGTTCTAATTATAACTATACACTTTGTTTATTCTGTTCCCAGTTCAAGGATGCTTTGTCTTTTCCTTTATGAGCCTTGTCTCCATTAATTTCCATAGAAACCGCATGACAGTGCATGTAGTTCTGCCCTTGCATGTAGCTTGCCTTTACCCTAAATGATCACCTATAAAAATCAGTGGCTTGGGCCGGAGGGTTAGCTCAGTGGTTCTGGCGCCTGCCTCACAAGCGCAAGGTCCTGAGTTCGATCCCCGGAAACCACATATAATGCTGGGCGTGGAGAGTCACACCCACCAACAATCAACACCGCATACCACAATGCCAGACATGGTGGCTCACGCCTGTCATCCCAGCACTCAGGAGGTAGAGTCAGGAGGATTGCTGAGTTCGCAGCGGCTTGCCTGGGCACCATAGTGAGCTCAGGGCCAGCCTGAACTACAAAGTGAGACCCTGTCTCAAAAAAAAAAAAAAAAATCAGTGGCTTGCACTGGCCAGTGCCTTTGTGGCTTGCACTGGCATTGGTTGTCCTGGCACCCTGTTTCTGTTTCTTTTAGTGTTTTTCTTAGGCTTGCATCATATACTGAGTAGGAGACTGGAGCCTACTGCAAAGGCTCTGGTCCTTAGTATCTTTTTTTCTCCAAGCCAAATAAACCAAGCAACAAGTCTCTCCATAGCATAACAACTGTGGGAAAGGTAGACGGGAAACAGATCAGATACAGACAGGAAACAAAACAAGGGACTAGAGATGATGATGATAGGCAGGGAAGAAATGACTGCAGTTCCTACTAGGCAGCTTTGGCTGATGGAGAGCAAGTCTGTTCACCAGGAGCAGTGAAGAAGAGCTTGCTGGATAAAGAGCATCCTGGCAGTAGAGGCTCTGGTGACCAACACTCTCCATTCATCACTGCAGTTTTGTCTCCAATGATGTACCTTGAGTTGGGCATTCTGGAAGAATTCCAGCCTTGAAGATTTATAACTTATGGATTGAATGCTTGCTATATATTTTCCTATAACTAAATTCCTTTCTATAAGTTACACCAATAAACTGTATGCTATGGGTGGGCAAGATACTACTTGCCCAATGTAGCAAAAAAAAAAAAATCCTCTCAACACTTAGTTTATAATGGTGAACATCCTTAAACTAGCAAGCTTCAGCCTCTCTTAGAGGGCTCTGTGACTCTGAACATAAGCAATCCTATTATTTGTCTTTATAAACTACTGTCTCTGTCCATTGTGCATGTAGTACAATGACAGGTGTGTGTGTGTGTGTGTGTGTGTGT
>PVIC010027049.1:0-24003 GCA_004025085.1 Thryonomys swinderianus
GAAGGAAGGAAGGAAGGAAGGAAGGAAGGAAGGAAGGAAGGAAGGAAGGAAGGAAGTTATTTTACCAAGGGAAGGAGTAAAAATTCAGTATAGAAGAAAGGCAGCAAAAATGGTTGCAGAGGCACAAAAGTCCATATTTCTTCTTTAAAGAAATAGTTCCTGGGCAAATGATTGTTGGGGAAGGGAGTTTTCTTCTTTCCTATGCTCTCATACCTTGCTGAGATGTTGTAGCTTCCATTTGAAACTTGACATTCTTTTACATTCCTATGCTTCTTCTTTAACATCCCTGTGGACTTTATAGTTGTACTATAAAGAGAACATGTATTTTAGCATTCTGAAAACTTTTTAAAACTACTACTGTGGATTGAATGATTCACCTCAAAATTCATGTGTTGAAACTTAATCTTCAGGGTAATTTCTAGAGGTGATTCGGTTGTGAGCATGGACCCCTAGTCAATGGTATAGGACCTTTGTAAAGAAACCCCTCACCTTGTATAGAACAAGTGAAAAAATGACCATCTATGAAAAAAATAGCAAGCATTCTCCAAGTGCCATATTTGCCAGTGGCTTGCTCTTGAATGCCCCACCCTTCAGAACTGCAGAAAAATAAATTTGTTTCACTGACAGGCTCCCCAGGTGATACTATTTTATGTAATATCCCAAATGTACTAGGATGACTCCATACCACTGATTGAATGCAGGACCTACAAAATGGCTCCATCTTTTTCCTATAACTCATACTTCCCCACATTTTAGCATCCTCTCCTACTCTCCATGGGATCTCAATTGGAGAGGGAAGAAGGCAGCTA
This sequence comes from Thryonomys swinderianus, assembly GCA_004025085.1. Lineage (NCBI taxonomy): Eukaryota > Metazoa > Chordata > Mammalia > Rodentia > Thryonomyidae > Thryonomys > Thryonomys swinderianus. The sequence continues at coordinate 810 of PVIC010027049.1, forward strand.
GTGGATTTTTATGCATGTTGAAAGATTAGAATTGGATGGTGTTTTGTAAAGAATCATCTTTTTGTATTTCAATACGTAACTTAAGCAAGTGGAGAATTCTTGTTCAATTAATACGCTTAAGTAGCTATGACCCTGGTCATATACTAGTTCAAATTCCCCAATGTTGAGTGTGATTGAGTTGTATATAAAATGTACCAATGAAGAATTCAATAAAACAAAAGAAATGTTGAAGAGGGGCTGGAGGGTTAGCTCAGTGGTTCTGGCACCTGCCTTGCAAGCGCAAGGTCCTGAGTTCAATCCCCGATAACCACATATAATGCTGGGCGTGGAGACACGCCCACAAACAATCAACACCACATACCACAATGCTGGACATGGTGGCTCACGCCTGTAATCCCAGCACTCGGGAGGCAGAGACAGGAGGATTGCTGAGTTCACGGCGGCTTGCCTGGGCTACATAGTGAGCTCAGGGCCAGCCTGAACTACAACGCAAGACCCTGTCTCAAAAAGCAAAAAAAAAAAAAAAAAAAAAAAAAAGAAATGTTGAAGAGAAGATAAAGATAGAGTAGGAATTGTCTTATAAAATTTAAAACCAAAATAAATTTCTGGCATTTAGGATTTATATAAGTATATTATTAACATGAAATAGAATTACAGTAAATTTAATAATAGCTGACATTGATTGAGCTTTTACTATGTCAGGACCTGTGCAAAATGGTTTAGTAGATGATCAATTTTAGTCAACATGACACTTGTTACTATTAGTATCATCCCCATTTCATAAAAGAGGAATTAAGTTAGAGAGCGGAAGTAATTTGTAGAGGACCCAGAGTAAATGGTGGCCCTGAAACCAAGGTCATCTTACTCCAGAAGTACATGTTTTAGTTCACAAAATGCATCTTTATGATTCTGTTCTGTTTCCTCATCTGTCCCTTAAAACTATCAAACATTAGCATGGCAACTGGATACACTTGTGATATGCAGATAGATAACAGAATGGCACAATCAGGGAAGTTAGTGGTGACACGTAAAAAGAAGTGAGGCTGCTGAAATAAGGGGAAATGTGGCAAGTTCTTTTCCAAAGCCCTTCTCACTCCTCAAAGAGTCCCCCAAACAGTATTATGCAAGAGAACTTTATTTCCCCATTATCTCCTCTCTGAGTTCACATCGATTTACCTTACACTAACGTTAGGTTCAAATAGATTTCAGTTTTTATGGGTGATGTGCCACTCTACTGCTGCTGCAAAAAAAAATAAGCATTACACTAATATTACTGATATAAGAAAGGACCCAAAGGTATTGATATTTTACTTGCCATAGATTTTTTTTTTTTTTTTGAGACAGGGTCTCACTTTGTAGTTCAGGCTGGCCCTGAGCTCACTATGGTGCCCAGGCAAGCCGCTGCAAACTCAGCAATCCTCCTGTCTCTGCCTCCCGAGTGCTGGGATTACAGGCGTGAGCCACCACGTCCGGCATTTCTTGCCATAGAATTTTGTGCCCTGTAAATAAGTTCCCAATCTTCTCATAGTGATTCAATGACCCAAAACACTTATCAGTTACTTAGCACTTCTTTGGAAATAGACATTTATTTGTAGTCATTGATAAATTATGTTGATTTTTATCTTATTACTTGTTTAAAATCAGGTTTAAAAGTGAAAAATAACGTAGGAATTCTATAGTTTCCCTCAAATGAGATAAACGTAATCCTAAACCTTCTTCAATATCAGTATTTCTTTTACATCTTGCATTCACTACCACAAATTAAAAGATATTTCATTTATAGTAATATTTTCAATAACAATATCAGGAGTTAGAATCATATTTAATTAAAGGAGCCATGTTTTATGAGGATCCATTGGTCCTTTACTCTTGGAAATACAGAAAACAATCCAATGGCATTTCTTCACTAGTCAGAGATACTGAATTTTTTTCTTATCTCTATTGGACATTTGTATATTTTTTATGAGAAACATCGATTCACTTATAAAAATGAAAATTAAAACATTGAGATTTCATCTTCCACCAGAAACAAAGAAAAACATCAAGAAATCAAATCATGCCAAATGACTACATGAATGAGGTGGAAAAGGGACTTTCTATGTTGTTGGTGAGAATGAAAACTAGTACAGCCGCTATGGAAATCATTACAGACCTTTCTTAAGCAACTAAAAATAGAAATTCCATTGTATCTAGATACTTCTGTTCTAAGGATCTTCTAAAAAGAGCTAGAGCCATCATGTTACAATGACAGATGCATAGCAGTGTTTAGAACAGCCCAGTTCAGAATGGCTAAATCCTTGTAGTAGCAGATGAATGCATGCAGCAAGTGTGGTGTCTCCACGGAATGGCATCTACTATGCTATAAAGAATGATAAATTAGAGACATTTGCAGAAAAATGGATGCACCCAGTGTAATGTTAAGTGAAAAAAATCAGACACACAAGCTTAATGACTGTATGGTAGCTCTCATTTGAGTGAGCCAAAGAGGAAAGTAATTGATCAACACGGAGATACATCTTTTGCAAATGGGAAGTGGTCCATGAACTGATGACAAAGGGAAGGGGGAAAGGGAAGGAAGAAGTAAAAAGATTTAAGATGTGTCATACATGTGTACCAAATACAATGAATGCAAATATTCTATTTCAAAACCATGGAATAATAATACTAACAATAATAATGAGAAGTGGGAAGGGAATCTAGAGATGTAGGGAGAGAGGTGGGAAAGAAAGGAAAATTAAAAAGTATCAAGATATGTAAACTTCACAAAATTCACAATAATGCTACAATATAATTTAGGTGCTCCCTTGAACTTCATACCTAAATTAATTAAATATTACACAAACCTCAATAGAACTATGAAGATCAACTTGGACTGCCAGAAATAGTGATAATTATGAAATTCCAAATTAAATTTGAAATGCAATACAGGAATAAAAAATTGCTTCTGATCAATGCTAATTTATATGACATTTGTTTTGCATTCATTATCTCCGTGTTATTTATAGAAAGCCACCACTCGTTCAGCAGAACAGAAATTTTCATTCAAAATTTTCCCCATATTCTGGACTTTGTCTATGAGCTACATCTTTACCTGAAAGCTAAAATAAAAATATATATTTGGATGCTGCAAGTATAAGCAAATTTATCAGGGGTAACTGTCAGGATAACTAGGGACTCACAATTTTTGAGTGTTTCATAAATGTAAGTCAAAGTTGAATACGATGGCTGCTACAAAAATATGTAAATCAAGGTTTTGCTTTCAAATTCTTTGATTAAATATAAAGGTTTCAGATTTAAGGTGCTAGACTATGTTGTCTAGTTTCTTATTGGTCAAATAAAAATATTCTGTAATTTAAACAATATGAAGAATGGATAGAAGGTAACTTCAAACATTTTAGTAGTACCTGATCTCTGAAAGTATATTTTATACTACATACATTGTAAATCGTAAATATAATATAGATGTAGGTGTTTATTTTGAAAAATGAAGTGTAGAATTTGTAAAATAAATTAATATTCTGTTTTCACTAAATGCTATATGACTATCAAAATTAAAAAGCACTTCTTGACATATACTTAATTTTTTTCAATTCAATTTAAAATACTTTAGCTCAAAACACATTTTAGATAAGGCAGAATATAGCTATTTGGAATCCTGGGATCCACTGAATAAAAGCCACAGCTTTTGGAGAAGCAATTTGATTACAATTACTTTTTTAGAAAAACTTTTAATTTTGTATGTTAACCACACATTTGAAAAGGATTGAAGGAAAAAAAATGCTACTTCCTTTATACATTGTATCAGCCAAAGAAATCAGATTGAAAATAGATGTCTCAAGAAGCAAAATACAAATGGTCAGAAGAAGCAGGTAAAAATAATTTTAGCTAGAGCACATAGCAATAGCCTGGTTGCTATGGTAACTGAGGCACAGAAGATTGTGGGTATCCGTTGCCAGGATGGCTCAGTTCTCTCAACACCACCACCCGCACCCCGCCCTCAGTTGCATGAGCCTTCCCATCATAGCTGGGAAAGAAGAGGAGGGAAGAAAGAAGAGACCCCTCCTGCCCTAAGGGTGGTGTCAGAGTTCAAGGTGGCTTGTCTAAAAGAAAGCATTAGAGTAGGCAGAAGCAGGATGTTTCTCATCTCTTACAAGATAAGAATTAAGCAAAAGATTTTTACCAGATAGGAAAATATCAGAGTACACATGGTATTTTCACATACCCAAACAGCCCAAGGCCTCTGTGTATGTGGCAGTGTGAACTATTTTATGATTTAGAGAGTAGGTTCAATTATGGAATTATATCTAGAAAGAAACCCAGTGATAAAGTAAAATGAAATAAAATGATCTCAGTCTCTATCTTGGTGATGAATCAGGGAATTTATTCCTTCAGCTCTACTTCTCTATGTTTGAAGATCCCATTTGTATTGGAAAGCATGCAGTTGAAAAATAAATACTCTGAAACCCAATTACTTTTAGAGTTCATTAAAAATTGATTAATCCTCACACAATTTAAAATTCAATGGAAACTTGGATATTTTCTTCCTAAAGTTCCTAAACTTTCCTATCAGTGGACTCTATGAAACACATCTCTAGCTCCTGTCTCTCTCCCCACTCAGAAATCCGTTAAGTTTCAACATAACCTCAGGATTCTGAATTTTTAACAGTCTCCATCTCATTCAAAATATCTGTTTCCACATTACTAGTATCTAGTAAACTTGGAAAGATAAAAATAGTGTAGTGTTTTCTTCTGGTACTTGAAGAAGCTAAAATGAGTATCCTTTGTGAGCTGGGTTTTATATTTCTCTGTTTTTTTAATATATATTGCATCTCTTTCTGCAGCTCTTAATCAATTAACTGGTTTAGTTATATATTCGTAATTTTTTCCCTGACCGAATTTTTATAAAAAATGAGAAATATGTTAATTTCTAATTTAATAATAATATCAAAGAGGAAGAGGGATTTAGCTCAGTGGTTCTGGCATCTGCCTGGAGAGCTCAAGGTCCCAGGTTTGATCCTTGGTACCACACACCACAATGCTAGGCAGTGGCTCACACTGTAATCCCAGCATTCATCAGGCAGAAGCAAGAGGATTAATGGGCTACATAGCAAGTTCAAAGTCATTCTGAACTACAAAGCGAGACCCTGTTTCAAAAAAAAAAAAAAAAAATCATGTCGAACAGACTCATTTCCAGGAGTAATTTACCGACTCCACAGTGGCCTCCTGGCATTTTGATTTAGTGAAGAACTGTTTTAAAAACAACCTGCACTTGAGAGAGTTTGAGTAGGCATTGTGACCTAACATCTTCCTTAGAACAGCAGTCCTCAATTTGGGGGTAGCGAGAGGAAAAATAATTTCTTAGTCAAATAATATTCCCTCCAGAGAGCATGGAATTAGCATGGAAGATCAACACATTAAAAGAATTCAATTAAATAAAAATAAATAAATAAAGGTTCTGAGAAGTCCTGACTTAAAGAAAGCTATAAAACTTGGGTTTATTTAATATTTCTTAAAGGTTTTATTTAAAAATTTATTTTAGTTGCCCATTTTTGTTTATATATAACATTCATTGATATCCTGAAGGGTTCAGATGGGGGGAGAGATACTTTAGGAAAAACTGGACTAAATTGATTTTTCATAGCTGACTGTGAGAACTATATGTTTATCTCAAACATAAATATGTAGTTTTGCCTTTGAAAAAGATTTATGTAGGCATGAAGTAATAGCAGTAGTAATGTGTATATAAGAGCAATACATTTTTCCAACTTGATATTATGAAGGCTACTTGTTTCTTTTCCACCCTTGTTCCAAATATAAAACTAAGCTTAGAAGCACTGAAGCAAATACCATCTACATTTCCTTTTCTATTTTAAATATCCCTGCCAAAAGTGCACAAGTACACCTGGTGTTTTAAAAGCCTTCCTTAAAATTACCTAGGCATATATATATACAGATATATATATGTATATGTGTGTGTGCATATATATATATATCTGTCCAATGCAAGCTAATGAAGAAAAGACCATCTAAATTTCCTCTCTGAAAGGAGTGTGGTTAAATTCTGCTGTACTTCAGTGGCTAAAGTGTTTAAAATGGAGAACATTCCTCTCCTGTGTGCTGGTCCCAATAACATGTGGCTGATGCATGTCACTTTAATGGCCAGAGAGATGAATGGCCTGTGCTATGAGGAAACCTAGGCTGCATGATTACACTATTTTCCACACCTCCCTTGCTCCTCTCCTTACTATCTATTCATCTCTCTCTGTTCTTTTCCCATCTAGCACCACACTCTTGCCAATAGGACTATGTCCTAGAGTCTGGTGATGCCTCTTACACATGACATAAAGAGTCAAACTGATGAATTCCCAAACCATTAGCAAGAACACATTTATAATTTTCGGGTCATGGAATTAAAGCTCACTGATGTTAAGTGAACTGGCTGAAAGGAAAAAAATGCAAGCGAAATACTCTAGTGCTATTTCTTGGTTGACTGACAACTGTCAGTTCAAGTGAACTACCCAGTCAGGGCAATAAACTGTCCTTTATAAATGATGTTCATAGCTATATCCATTATTCATTGGTTTACATTAGAAGATCATAATTTGTGGGCCTTAAATTTTCCTAACTACAGGTATTTGAATCAAATCTTATTAGTTCTGACTGCTCCTAATATCCCACAAACTCTCTTTGTTTTCCCAATATGGAAAGACTTTTTCCATCACTCTTGTTTTCTCCCACATATATGAATGCATTATTTTCCTTAATAAATACTTCTTTTAAAAATTCTTAAAAATGGACAACATGGATATAAGAATTCAGTAGAGGGCCAGAGATTTAGCTCAGAGATTCCTGTGCCTGCCTAGCAAGTGCAAGGTCCTGAGTTCAATCCCGGTAACCACATACAACAATGCTGGGTGTGGAGACTCACGCCCACCAGCAATCAATACCACATACCACAGTGCCTGACATGGTGGCTCACGCCTGTCATCCCAGCACTCGGGAGGCAGAAGCAGGAGGATTGCTGAGTTTGAGGCTTGCCTGGGTTACATAGTAAACTCAGGGCCAGCCTGAACTACAAAGTGAGACCCTGTCTCAAAAAAAAAAAACAAAAGAATTTTGTAGAACATTAACAAAAAAGGATTTTCTACCAAATGAGAAAATCCAGTGATTATTAGAGAAAAGCTATCATATTCTGTATTTAGTTTTGTAGAAGAATACAAATATACTTCTGAGGAGTCATATTAAGAATTTGAATATTATTCTCATACAGATTTCCCCAAGTTTTTATACCTACTGAAACTAAACTTTTCTTTAGAATCAGTAATGTAGAAAGGAAAAAAATGGTACAAGGGGAGGCTGACAATCTCTTTTTGGTTTCTATTTAGTCTTAAATATTACCACCTTTTTTTTAGTTCAAGGAAAATAAGAGAGACATGGCTCCTTTGTTCCTCAGTGTGATCATTCAGTTCTAAAACATGTGAACCATAGAATGCTCACTGCTAGCAAAAGATTGGAGCCCAGAAGTGTAGAGGACTCAGTTTTCTAGACCCAAAGGATAAGCTACATTCAGCACGGCTTCTTATATTAGCTTTCTCTTAAATGTGCATGTGGCAGGGTGGGGTAGAGGGGCAATAAAAGGATTGGATTTCTCTGGGGGGCGGGAAACTTAGATCAATTCAGTCTAGTTCCATTATTTATTTTCTTCTCCTAAACTTCTTAGATCTTACCACTGATTCTACTCACCAAATGTTTATTTTTATTGTGACTTTTGAGTTAAGTGAATATTCAGAGTCTCACAAATTTTTTTTTTTTTTTTGAGACAGGGTCTTGCTTTGTAGTTCAGGCTGGCCCTGAGCTCACTATGTAGCCCAGGCAAGCCTCGAACTCAGCAATCCTCCTGTCTCTGCCTCCTGAGTGCTGGGATTACAGGCGTGAGCCACCACACCCAGCAGAGTCTCACAAATTTTTAAATGCACACCTAAGACTAAAACTCTAATTTCTGTGCTTTACATCCAATGATCATTTACTTAACACTCATTTGGGAGAACATTTTTATTCATAAATTCTTTTCCACTTAAACTGGTGGGGTAGCAAAAATATGTTAGCCTCGGGGCTAGAGATTTATTTCAAGTGGTTCTGGCACCGGCCTAGCAAGCACAGGTCCCTGGTTCAATCCCCACTAACCACATACAACAATACCAGGCGTGCTGAACCACACCCATCAGCAATCAGTACCACATACTACAGTGCCAGTCATGGTGAATGTTCTCAGAAACAAGAATTTGACACTACTTTTGTGCTAATAGTTTCAAATTTGATATTAATATTAGCTATGAAAAGAGAGTATTTCATAATATTTAAAAAAACAAAATAGTGAATTTCTATTCACTAGAAAATATCTTTATATTTGAAAAATAATATTCTTAAATGTTACCAGGAATGCTAATACACTCTATAGAATTTCTGTTTATTTTTATATGAAATTGAAATATATATCAAAAAATATATAGCAAAATAGAAAACCTTATCCCACATGGTGGGAGAAGTAACTTGTTATAGTTAGTAAATATTGCTTTGTCAGTATTACTTGGAAGAGATTAATGTAAAAATTTGATTTAAACTAAGCTTTTTAGAAATATTTCCTGTGACTTGAAAGTACTATACATGTTCTACACGTATATAAAATATTAAGTTAGTTTTATGAACATTTATGAAATATAAAGAAATTTGAAAATATATTAAAATGAGAAATATACTTTGCTATTTATTCTTCTTTCTATTTTTATCTTCTTAGATTATAAAAAGCTAATTACTTATTAATAGTAGTCTCTTCATCGTCAGCCCTGGAGGATAAATCCAGAACACAATTGCTGATACATAGCAGTTCCAGGAATTTCCATTTACAAGTCAAAATAAAGTTGCTAATAACTGGTGCTTGACATTCAGTTTGTGTTCCAGAACATCAGAAATAGGCATTTGTATGAGCATTGCCACTTTTTTAACTTGTAAAGATGAGGACAGATTTCTGATTAATCTGCAAATGTTAGGAGAATCTACTTTTGCAAAATTATTAATTCCCCAAAGTTCTGCAGCCATAGGAAGCGGGAACAAAATCAATAAGACCATTCTTTTCTCATACTTGGATGTAATGCTTACCCCTAGGGCCTGATGGATACTGTACCTTGATTCTGGCTTAAATAGAAGCAATGTATCTACTTTTAAAAACAGGTTTGCTTGAAACTCTTATTTCCAGCACTTAAGGAGAAAACACATTTTTATTTTAATGGTTTAGCTCATTTGTTGAACTATCCATTGTGCACACACACACACACGCGCGCGCGCGCGCGCGCGCGCGCATGCACACAAAACCCACAGAGGCTATATCCTCATCTCAAAGTACTAGACACCACACAAGTCTAAATAAAATGCTATTACAAATAATAAATTCTTGGCATTCACAGGAAAAGTTCTCATGACAAGTCCTTGGTAAAAGGAAATAGCAAACTCATGGAGCCACTCATGTAACGTTTAAAATGGTTCCTACTAAATTCTTGGCAGATCAAATAAACAGATTTGAATGAAGCATTAATTCTCCCTCAACTTTTATAGACTCTTACCTTCCATTATGGTTTAGACCTAGAATGTTCCCCAAAAGGCTCATGATATGTTGAAGGTTTGGTATCCAGTGCAGTAATGTTCAGGGGTACAGATTCGGGAAGGTAATTGAATCATTCATTATGATTCAATCTTTATCTGTGAATAAATTCATCGGTGGACTAATAATTTGATGGAATTATTGGGAGGTGATGGAAATAGAAGTAGGCTTAGTTGAAAAGAGTGGATCATAGGGGTGTGATCCTGAGGGCTCTGTCGTGTTCCCAGACCAACCTTCCCCTCTGTCTGTCTGTCTGTCTGTCTGTCTTGTTGTGTGTCTGTGTATTCCTCTGTCTGTTTCTGTCTATGTGTCTGTCTGTCTCTGGCTGCCCCACCCTACATTCCTGGTTGCCATGAAGAGAGCCGCATTCCTCCGTCATATCCTTCCACCATGTTGCTTTTGATTTGCCACAAATCTAAAAGTAGTGGAGTCATTTGAGTACTCGGAAACCATGAGCCCAAGTAAACTTTTCTTCAAGAATTTATTCTGACATTTTTTTCATATCAGAAAAAAATACCAAAATACCTTCTTTTTATTAGGTAAGGAATGGAGAAAACACTGTTTTGCTAGAATATTCTAGATCCGGCCTGAACTGAATTATAAATGCCTAATTTTCTGATTCCTTTAGCTTGCAAATGAAAGATAAGAGACTTCTAGCTCAAATTCTAGCTTCCATTTTTGATACTGATAATGTCCTTTACCGTATTGTTTGATCTTTCTTTGCCTTAGCTTATTAATTTATAAAGTAAGTGCAACATCTCTCTTGTTACAGACATCAAAAATGCTTAATGTTAGTTACAAAGCAAAAGAGAATATGGTTTCCTCATTCTCCTGGATATATAGAGTACCTACTCTGAACAAGATACTGTATTAAAAAAAGGTTACATGTGGGCACATCCCTACCGTCTAGTTAAGTAAACAGTTACAGGATAACAACACATATATTAAAGTTGCCAATGGTTACACTTTGAAACAAGGGGTCCACAGTGTGTATAACAGAAACATCTAACAATCTGAAGGGTCACAGAAGTGTTATCTACACTGAACTATGAAAAAAGTGAGAAAGTAGAAGATGTTAGCCTGTTAGGTGATAAGGATACAAGGCAGGCATAGATAACAACACAGGAATTACTAGCCTGAGTGACTATGAGGGCAAAGTCCCAGAAGTGGCACCAGAAGAGCAGCATGAGACAAGTTCCATTTATGAACCTACTCCCTACATCTTGCCTCCTTTTCTGTACCTTTTACACTTGGTAACCCCTTATTCTAAAAGGTAGACCATTCTTCCCATTTAGTTTTCTTCTCCAAAATGTTACATCCTTATAATGGAAGACTTGATGGATTATGCAAATGTTTCATATTAATATATAAAATTATAATTGGCTTTTTAAAAGCCCTCAAAGTTCTTTCCATTATAATAAATATCTACATTTACTGAATGCTACTAATTTGTTTATGCTATCACATATTAAAAAGCTAGATCTAAAACAGAGTTTTGGTCTCACTGGATATATTTGCATCTTGAAGGAGAAACTCATTAACTCAAATGAATCTTGTTAAGGAGGTATAGGAGCACAAGACACAGAGATGGCAGATACTCTTTTTATAAATGCAGACCTTCTGTTTTTATTCACAAGCCCCCAAGTTCCCTGCCACTCTACCTTCCGTAGGAATACCCAAAATGACTTCTATAATCACCACCATTTCTTTACCTTCATAGGGAGCCTGGACTTTCAGGTTACTCCTGAAGAAGGAGAATTACATGCAATAAAATATATTTATGAATGTATTGATCTTCCTTTGTTTACTGCGTGGTGAACCATTTGCCAGGTCATAATTAGTGGAGAAAACTAAAAAGAATGTCTAGACCAGAAGTGTCTGTTCAAAATAGTATTTCAGTTAACCTTACATTTCAAAAATTAGATAGAATTTTTATACAGAGGGGTCTGAAGTCTATTTTTATGATTTAATTTAATGCCTGCCTTTAACTAGAGATTTTCTTTCCTCACCAACCACCTTAAAATAGTCTCATTAAAACCTTGAGAAATTATGATCTGCTTGGCAAAAGTCATTCTTCACAGCATCAAGTTAAATTTGCAACATCTTCCAATAAAAGCTGAGATGACATTGTCATGAAGCAGAAATTAAAGTGATTCTATACTTTACCTTGATGATCACCCTGTATGTATTTTCATTCTGATAAATCCTAAAAATCAGGAATTGATGAATTTATAAAAGGGGAACATTGCAAACTCTTTGCAAGGGCTCTCCAAAGGCACCTTCAGTAAGTAAAATTGTTACTTCAGTTCTTGACTGATTTTAGTCTGCTTCATTCATACAAATACACACATAACTTAATGTTGTATTCCCATAGTTAATAAATACCATCATCTGTACTTTAGTACATAAGTGATTAGGTTTCAAATGAATATTCCTTGACTGCTTATCTATTCTAAATTTCAATTTACAATCTATACAAATTTTAAAAGGAGCAAACTATGCACCATTACTTGATTGATGCTTGTGCTGTGAAACTAGTTGCTCTTTTTTCTGAGTCTTCAGTTTTGAGTACTGAACATTTGTTCTCATCAACAAATAAATATGCTTATTTGTAATCCAGGGGAATACATAAAGTCTGTAGGCCTTCTATTCCACCAGAAATGCAAACTTTGATAGTTATATGATGTAAAACCATTGATGAATGTAGAAGAATACTCCTTAGCTGATAAGTGCTTAACATTATTTGTTGTAAAAGATGATATGAATACAAATTATCACAAATATAAAATATACAAACAAGGGCCGGGCATGGTGGCTCAAGCCTGTAATCCCAGCACTCGGGAGGCAGAGACAGGAGGATTGCTGAGTTCGCAGCTTGCCTGGGCTACATAGTGAGCTCAGAGCCAGCCTGAACTACAAAAGCAAGACTCTGTCTCAAAAAAAAAAAATATATAGATATATATATATATATATATACAAACAAGGAACAGAATATATATTGCCATATATATTTTTATTTGTGTGTGTATGGTCATAGGGATCCAATTCCACATGCTCTGTCACTGAGCTACCTTTACATATATTGAAACAAAGGCTTAGTAAATTGGCAAGGCCGGCCTCAGACTTGGAATATACATGTGCCTGCCTCAAACTTCTGACTAGCTGAGATTAAAGGTATGGACCAAGCCACCTGCCTGACTTTCCATGCAGTTTAAAAAGTCTTTTAAATCTCCATTTCCTCCCACTCTTAGAGGGCTCCACTCTGCCAAAAGAAGAATTTTCCAATAATTGAGTCGTTCCCTCTTACCTAAATTTAGAGTACATTGCCGCTTTCCCCTCCCTTGTGATTTCTGAGAACTGATTGAAGCTTTTAAAAGTTCATCACATGTTTTATTTGTATCAGTTCTGCTTCCTTCTCAAAAATACCAGGAAAGCCCGGGGTGTCACAGTGATTAATGACCTGTTCTGGAGTTTAACCTCCTCTCTAAAATGTGATACATTCCAGAGCACAAAAGAAACTCTGAAGTAGGTCAGGCGCTTCCACCGCCCAAGGGCTTGTCTTACACAGAAGGCAAGCTGGAAGTTGGAAATTAAATTAGTGTCAGAATCTTCTCTCAATCATCATTCACTGGCTTAATCACGAAGTTAAAGGTGGAGAACCACAATGTGTAATAAGACCTTAAAAATGTCATCTGGACTTACATAATTTTGAACTTGTTTAATTCAGATAATTCAGTATGAAAGAGCTATATCCATTCTCTGAAGAAAATCACTGTGGGTGCAGGGAAATTTGTAACATAAGTGAAGGAAGAGTCTGCCTCTGCCATTTGAGATCAATGGTGACTTTCCAGCATTACTTTAGAAGAGTCCCTGAACCAATGCACTAATTACAAATCACTCTTATGAAACTTAAAACTGTGTTTCAAATAACTGAATTAAACTTATGAAATGTTTACAACTAGGTAACGCACAGTGCTCTCCAGCCTTTGGCAGGTGGTGCACTTTTATTTCTAGCAGTCTATAGAATGACAGCACTTTTTAAGGAGAACAGTTAAGTGGGAAGAGATAGTACAGTATTTGGAACTGGCTGTGTGAAAACCTAGTTTTCTGGGTCATTGGATTATGAAGAAGCTTCAGGGTAGTTATTTTAGTTGTGCAAAGGCCTTCGTTGGGTTGACTTCTTTATACCCACACCATATTAACCCACCATATAGTCATAACATCCTTAATCTACTTTGTGTGTGTGTGTGTGTGTGTGTGTGTGTGTGGTACCCAGGATTGGACTCACAACCTTGCACTTACAAGGAAGGTGGTGGTGCCACTAAACCAAACCCCTGGCCTTCCTCAACTTATGTTAAATTCACCCAACGTTATACACTCAGAAACTTCTTTTATCTTTTATTTAATATATTATAATTGTAATGAAACTGTATTTATGTGGTTATTTGTGTCATAACTATCTTCTATCTACTACAAGCTCAATAAAGAGGACTAGTGTCTTTATTTATTGAAGGTTTTCAGTATCTAGTACACTGTAAGTGCTCAATAAATGTCACAAAGGTAAATGGATACATAGGAAGATTAGGCATTAGTCAGAAGAAGAAAAGTAAAACCAGAATTCTTATGCCTATTAGGAAAAAAGTAAAACTCCTCCATTTATTATCACTCTAATTAGATTTATAGCAGAATTCTCAATACAAGCCTTAAAGGCAAGAAGAGTTTTAGTGTTTCAAGCCCTAAAAAAACAACTTTCCACCAAGATAGTTTTACCCTACAAGACTATCTTTCAAAATTAGTGAAGTAATTAGATATTTATATGACAAAAAATAAATGTATGACCACCAAACAAGCCCTCCAAAGAATTTCAAGGATATTCTAGAAAAAGACAGTGTAGCTCATAAAGCCAAAACAGCTCATATACTTGATATAGCAGGTAGGGGGTGCCAGAGCTGACTGTGGGAGTAGGTGAGCCCTGTCCATTGCAAGATCTAGGGACAGCATCAAATAATCCCCAGGACCCCATACATGGAACCTCTCATGGGCTCCAAAAGACATGGACTACCTGTAAGGATGCAGATGCCAGGAGGAGCCCGCCATCATGCCTTCTCATGGTAGCCCACCTTGCTTTTTCTTTTGTTTTTGTCTTTTTCTCTTTGTTCAGCTCATGTTCACTCTACAGGACTAGCTCTTCCCATAACACTTCACCCCAAGTAAACTTTTGGCACCTTTTTTGGCTGAACTCCTCCAATTCTTTGTTTGAGCCAAACAGGACCTAGACTATGTTGGACTGGTGAGGAATTTATATGAAAACTAACCAAAAACATCTTGTCATAGCCAGCCCACAGAATCAAAACCCAGGAGAATACAACAACAGGATGAGTATCCCAGGCTGGGTGAGTAGTTAAGTGAAAGTTAGTTGAAAATTAGTCCAAAATGGAGAAATAATGCAATGACAGGAATACAGCAATAACTCTCAATAATACCACCCAGTGTGAATATTTTCATTGCTCCAGTCAAAAAAAAAAAAACACAGATTGGTAGGTGATTTATTTCCCCATTGAAACAAACTTACATATGCTATATGTAAGAATCACTCTTAACCCAAAAGAAATTCATAGACTAAAATCAAGGATAGAAAGCGATATTCCATGAAATAAGAACCACAAAACAAGAAGGAGTAGCTATCCTAATTTCAAACAAAAGGTACAAGTCAAAACTAATCAGAAGAGGCAAAGGTGACTACACATTGAGTAAGGAAACAATTTAATAGTAGGTGTTAATGATTATAAACACATGTGCAATAACCCCAGCTCACCCACCTTCATAAAACAAGCACTTCTGGGCATAAAAGACCAGGAAAATATCCACAAAATTATAGTGAAGGACATCAATACTTCATTGTCACAAATAGTCAGATCAACTAAACAAAAAAATCAATAAAAACAAGAGCTAAACCAAATCTTTGAAGAAATGGACTCAATAGATATCTATAGTGTTCCAAAACAACACAATAAACATTCTTCTCAGTATTATATGAAACTTTCTCCACAATAAACCACATGTTATCCAATAAAGTATTCTTAAGTGAATGGAAAAAAATTAAAATTATGCCATGCACATTATTAGATCATGGCCCAGTGGAACTAGAAATCAACAGCAAAAGAAGCCCACAGTAATTGTATAAGCTCCTGGAAATTAGCAGAACATTCTTAAATAATGAATAGGTCACAGAAGAAATCAAGTAAGAAATTAGACAGTTCCTAGACTTAAACTATAATGCCATTACAACATACCAAAATGATGAAAATAGTCCTAAGAGGGAAATGAGAATGCCCACAATAGAAAAACATAGCAAACCCAAATAATCTAATGCTGTGCCTCAAGGTCCTACAAAAATAAGAACAATCCAAATTCAAAGCTAGTGAAAGGAAGGAAATTATAAGCATCGGAACAGAAAGTAATAAAACTGACTGCAAAAGAAAAAGTAATACAAAAAATCAATGAATTGAAATTTGCTCTTTCAAAAAACAAAATAGACCTGAGCCAATCTTATGAAAAAAGGAAAACAAAGGACCGAATCCATGCAATAAAAAATGAACTAATATGCACACCTGTTCTCCAATAAATTGAAGAATTCAGAAGAAATGGATAGATTCATGGATACATATATATTACCAAATATGAGCCAATATGATTTAAAATCCCTGAATAATTCATTAACTAGCAAGCATAATACAAAAAAATCATCAAAAAAAATCATACATCATGATCAAGTAGGCTGCATCCCAGGAATGCAAACATGGTTCATCATTTGAAAAGAGTTCAATAATTGTAATCATTCATATAAATAGAAGCATGGAAAAAATCATATGGTCATCTCAATAGGATACACAAGGGCCTTTGACAAAATCCTAATCAAAATCCGTTCATGATAAATCCTGGTAAATTAGATATAGAAAGACCTTATCTTAACCTGATAAAAAGCTATTTGTAATCAACCTGCTCCCAACATCATATTAAATGAGGAAAAACTGAAAGTTTTTACTCTGAAATCAGTGGAAAAAGATGTCCCATCATTACTCCTATTCAATATGGTACTTAAAGCATCAGCCAGAAAAAAATCAGGTAACACAAAGAAGTAAACAGGTTGTGTAGGGGAAAGAAAGAAGTCCCATTACCCTTATTTGCAGATGACAAAATCTCCCACACAATCAACCACACAGATCCTCTGTAAGAAAAATTAAAGACTTAGAAATTATTCTAACAAAAGAAGAGAAAGTCCTCTACAATGAAAACCACACCACTCTGAAAACAGGTTAAAGAAGACATCAGAAAATGGAAGGTAGACCATGTTTCTCAGTAAGCAGAAGTATTAAAGTGGCTATGCTTTTAAAACTACTGTACAAACTTAACACAATCCCAATCAAAATATCAACATCATTCCTCACAGAACTACGGAAAACAGCCTTTAAATTCATATCGAATCAAAAAAGACCCAGAGGGCCGGAGGGTTAGCTCAGTGGTTCCGGCGCCTGCCTCGCAAGCGCAAGGTCCTGAGTTCAATCCCCGGAAACCACATACAATGCTGGGCGTGGAGACTCACACGCACCAGCAATCAACACCGCATACCACAATGCCGGGCGTGGTGGCTCACGCCTGTCATCCCAGCACTCGGGAGGCAGGGACAGGAGGATTGCTGAGTTCGTGGCGGCTTGCCTGGGCACCATAGTGAGCTCAGGGCCAGCCTGAACTGCAAAGCGAGACCCTGTCTCCAAAAAGAAAAAAAAAAAAGAAAAAAAAAAGACCCAGAACACCAAATTGAATCCTGGGGTAACAAAAGCAAAACAGGAGGCATCATGATTCCAAATTTCAAGTTATATCACAAAGCTACAGTGAGAAAGAAGCAAAGGGGGAAGAGGAAGGAAGGGAAGGCAAGGGAGGAGAAGAGAGAGGAGAGAGAACGGTACTGCCGTGAAAACAAACATATAGATCAAGGGAACAGAACAGAGGGTGCAGAAATGACCCCAGGTACGTTCAGCTCTCTGAGATCTTTGAAAATTGGGCCCAAAATACACACTGGAGGAAAGATAGCTTCCTTAGTAAACAGTGCTAGGAAAACTGGGAATCCACATGTAAAAGACTGATACTGAAAAAAAGAAAAGGATAAAGTAAAATCTCTCCTTTATTTGATCTATGAAATCTAGGGAAAACTTGTTGAATTTTTCTTAGTTTTGCTTGTTGAGGATGATAACCGGGAAGGTGCTCCAGAAGAATGAAAAAGGAAGTGGGCGAACCTGCCTGGTCTTGCACTCGTCCCTTTCCTCTTCAAAGGGACACTGAGCTCAGAAGGGCCGTGTGCAGTGTCTTAGTTTCCTGGTAAGAGAGACCACGCTAGTAGGCAGAGAGGTACCATGAAGAATTCTGTCGAATATCAAGAATGATTCCTTAGGCCCAAAGGTTAGATCCTTTCATTGTTATTTAGTACAAGGTGAGAATTTCCTACTTCTTTTCCAGTTCCTATTTCTGCACCCAGAAATGTTTTTCTTTAAAAATTAGTTTTAGGGCCGGAGATTTAGCTCAGTGGTTCCGGCGCCTGCCTCGCAAGCACAAGGTTCTGAGTTCGATCCAGGTAACCACATACAATGCTGGGCATGGAGACTCACACCCACCAGCCATCAATACCACATACCACGGTGCCGGGCGTGGTGGCTCACGCCTGTCATCCCAGCACTCGGGAGACAGAGACAGGAGGATTGCTGAGTTTTCGGTGGCTTGCCTGGCTACATAGTGAGCTCGGGGCCAGCCTGAACTACAAAGCGAGACCCTGTCTCAAAAAAAAAAATTTGTTTTAATAGATGTCACTGAATGATAAAATTTATGCAGCTACTTTGAGCTTCTTGATGTCTTGTTTCTCATCTCCCCAGAAAACTGAAACATAAAACATCTGATAGTCTTCTGCTTCTGATGGATGCACATTTTCACTGCTATAATAAAATCCTGTATTATAAATGTTGGACTTAATCATGTACATAATCATTATTTTGTATGTAAGAAGCTATGTTCCTACTAGAAATAACACTAGGATCTTATTTTTTAAATCTTCAAATTTGGAAATTCTCCCTGCAAAGGCATTCATTTTCTCACCTCATAAGAAAATGGGACCTGGTGTTTTCTATCATAATTATTTACTAAAGATGATCCTGAGGTTAGTCTCTGTCTCAATTATTTCAAGGTTAGTTGTATTTAAATCTGCTTTACAGTGTATTTAATAAAGTATGCTAATGAATCCATACCAGTAAAGAGAAAGAACAAATGATGTATAGCTTATAAATGGTGGTAATTTAAAATAAACTGGTAGGAAATTCCTTCATTAGTTTTGGATTCATAACCTTTATTTTAAATGTATTACATTAAACATATGAAGTCTGCTATAAAAATAATCTCATTTCAGTATCTGTCTTTGTAACAAGGTAAATGATAGTTTCAAGATAATGAGTTTTTCTGAATTGCAGAGTGTATAAAGATGCTCTGAGGTACTCTTATTTGACTGAAATGCCAAGCAAATATTAATATTTTGATACAACCTCTGGTATAATGAATGTGTCTTAGAAGATTAATACTGGAAGTTTGTTCTGTTTATAGAATTCTGGTGTCATTTGGACCAGAAACCTTAATGACATTATTTCAACAAGCTACGCTGAAAAACCTGAGAATTGATAAATTGAGTTTCACTAATGTGCTCTGGGCATCTTTAATGAGACGCTGGGCTTGAGGAGACTTCATCCGGGTTCTAAATGTTTGAGACAAGGCTTGCAAATTCACTTCGTTGAAGGCTCAGAGCCGCCTCACACGAGGGTCTTCTCCAGTTGCAGTTTTCTGGGATAATATATTCTGGGCGGAATTATCTCACCCATTGATTGCTGCCCCGGGATTTTCAGTGTTCATACAAACTAACAAACGTCCACCAGACAAGCACCAGCAATGCCCAGCTGGCTCTTTGTCTCCCATGGGAAATTTTCTCAGTGAGAGCATGGTAATTGTTCAGTGCAGCTGCTGCTGTTTCAAGGGTGCCAGCTCATCGGAGCCAACTGTATACACACAGCCCATGATTCATGGGCTGCAATCTCAGGCGGGGGGACTTCACGGGCTCCATTTTAAATTTGTCTTTTTTGTCTACTAGTTGGGGGATAAAACATAGTGAAAGACATTTATTTACAGTTTATAAATATCCTGTATATGCATGAAAGTCAGCGATAGAGGGCAGAGTAATCTCATCTTTATCAAACCCTTTGTTTTCTGTGTGTGTGTGTGTGTGTGTGTGTGTGTGTGTGTGTGTGTGTGTGTGTGTGGCAACAGTCACTTGGTTGCACTGTATGAGTCACAGTAACAAATATATTCTGAGACTCTGGTATTGTCCTATTTCTCTCAAATGTGAAGTGAAGAGCTGGTGTACTATTCAGTCTGGCAGAGCCTGGGAATGGAAGCTCTATTACCTGGCTTCAGGCCACATTAGTTCGTGTGAGGATTCAGTATAAGAGCTTTTAAAATTATTCCAGGAATAACCAAAGTGTATTTTTGAAAAAGCAGATTATTAGTATGAAGCAATTTGAATTCATTAAGATCTTACTTTCTATTATACAGAGTAATACCCTTCAGGAAAATTCTCTTAAGTAGTATAGAAATGACATTATAATTACACAGAGTCAACCTGTTACCTACAAAAAGTGTGAGCATTTAAGGGCTTGGGAGCTAGCTCAGTGGTTCCGGGTTCTGCCTGGTAAGTGCAAAGTCCCCAGTTTGAACCCCACTACTATATACCACATTGCCAAGTATGGTGGCTCATGCCTGTAATCCCAGCATTCGGGAGACAGAGGCAGGAGGATTCCTGTGAGTTCAAGGCTAGCCTGTGCTACATAGTGAGTGCAGAGCTAATCAAAACAAGACCCTCTTTAAAAATAAAAAAAAAATTAAAATTTTAAAATTTATTACAGTAAAAGTTATTGTCATTAATCTCTCTCAAAGTACTTTCCAGTGACTTTGAGCACAGGTCTCCCACTGACACTTTCTGAAGGAGTTCCAGAAGTCCTCTTTCATGATTGTCTTAAATTGTGCTATCATGGCTCCCTCAGTGTCCTAACTCAATTCAAATAATTGTCTTTCTTACTTTGAGGAAGAGACAGAAGTGGCATGTTCCAACTTCAATGAATAAAAAAATGAGGTCGCACCATAATGTTCTTCATAACGTTTTCTATGAGGGTTGCCTTTCTCCTGATGATGCTTGGCAGCAGTATTTACAGTATTTTTTAACACTCCTCATACACACAAAAGAGGATTTTTAGAACTGCTTCAAAAAATGACAAGGATGATGGGATAAGTGTGTTTGGAGGGAGAAGGATTAATGACAATGTATCTTACTGTAATAAAATTTTAATATTTGATATATATTTTATTCAATTATTGTATAGTAGTTGTTTCCAGGGAATTATGGCAATATGATGGTAAGGTGAAAATTCTTAAAATACCAACCATCTATTGATGAGTAACAAATTAATTTAAATCGTAGTGCCTAAAACAATAGCATTTATAGCCCATAGTTTCTGTGCATCAAGAATCAGAGCGAAGTTTGGTTTGGTGGTTACAGCTCAGCATCATTTTCTTTTGTGACATTTGCAAAGATAATTTATTTTTGTTACAGTTCAGAGATGTCCATCATGACACTAAACATAATGCACCAGTTCCTAGACTTTTACAGACATCTTTTATTTTAACAATAGATATTTCTTGACAGCTTTTCCGCTGTGTCCCAGCAAGTGCCAGTGTTAGTATGACCATTAAAAGTCCTTAGGTGGGCAGCAGTTGCAAATGTAGAGGTACTCATACAGATCCTAGAAAAGAGACATTTCCCATATACCTTAGACTTCTCCAAAAAGCCAATTTACAACCTCTCCACAGATTTATCAGTTTCAGGCTCACCAACAACAATATAGAAATATATTCAGCAAAAATCTAAGAGTTGGAAACATTTAAAAGTGGCATATTTTCTTACATTCTTTGCCTTTCCCAAACACTACTCATTGTAGAAAAATTGGATGGAAGGCAAGAAGGCTGGGAAAAAAGGTGTCTTCCTTAGCTATATCTATCTATTACAGTGTTGAAACATAGAAAAGATCAAAGGAGAGACGCTGTGAAAAAAATCCCCAGGCAGAGGTTCAGTTAGGTTGGCATCTATCCTAAGGCTGTGGTAATGTGTCCGGCAGCCATATTGCAGGCCGCACTAGGAATGGATCCTCTTGGAAGGGCATTTGGAAGGCTGTGGGCTGGACTCTGAACACCTTCTTCCCAACTCCACTTCCAGCACACCACAGCAGCTGGCTTCCTCCACAGGGCAGTCCAAGAGTGAAAGTGGGACCAAGGGCCTGTGATTCCTGCTCTACCCAGTAGGAGCAAGTCAGCAAGTCTAACCGACATGCACAAAGAGTGATTTATATAAGGATGTGAACACTGGGGGGAGAAATTATTTGGAACCATTACAGAGGCTGCCTACTGTGTGGAAGGACCATTTTAACCAAAAGCCTCAGCATTTATCTCAGGAATTATAAAATTACCTCTAACTAGATTCAGTGCTTCCAGTTTTGATGCACTCCAAACTCTTTGCTATGAAAAAGTAGTCTTTAAAAACTGTAAATCTGATTCTATCATTTAATAACTACTAATTGTGAGGAGAGTGGCTGATCTCAGGGCATGTGATACCCTTTATACATGGTCTATGCTCTAAAGCAAAGCTGCCTGACCTGTAGTCCTGGCTCAGCTATTTATCAGTTTTATGTCCCTGGGCAACTTTATAAGCTTATGAGATTTCTTCATTGAAACCTGAAACAATAATAAAACCTGCTTTATAGAATTATTGTAAGAATTTAGTGACATGATCTTGGTATGACTCTTGAGACATAGAAAGACCTCAGTAAGATCAAATTGTTATTATAACTTCCCCATTTTATCTGGAGTTATTTCATAACATTCTGTACACTGCATCAGCCTATAGTGCTGAGCCGGTTTTGACTTCCTACTGGGCTGTTGCTGTTGCCCAGACAGCCTTTCCTTTATATTCCTCCTTCTGAAAAATTTTCATTTAGTCTTAGAAACTCAGGTTCCTTCCAAAAAGCTTTGTGCAAACACACATATGTACATACACACACACACACATATGTACACACATATGCACAAAATTCAAGACTTTGCTCTGTGTCCCCTCAGATCCCACAGCTGATTCTCTGGTGGTCTCATAGCACTGTATTACCTATTTCTCCACTTATTTCAAACATGGCGTATTTATTTATCTATTGACCCTATGGAAATGTGAGCTGCTCAGGAGAAAAAACAAGTCTTTCCTTTCAGCATCTATAGAGCCTCATTTAGCAGCTGACTTATCAAGTATTCTCAATAAACATAGATTAAATGTCTAATAAATGAATTGTTTGAGGTATTTCGGAGGCAATCTTTTTTTCTTTTACATTACTTGATCTTACTCCTTATATTCCT